>JAKCPI010003331.1:0-30874 GCA_023213315.1 Euborellia annulipes
AATAATAAATTTTTGAGAATCGTCAAATTGAAATATTATATTCCTGCTACTCCTGTTAGCTACCACAATCAAGAATTGTAAAAGAAAAATTGGTCGTCTCATCAAAATGAAGCTACTCACGGAAAATTAGCTTGATAGTAATAACTTGTAAAAATGGGCCCGAGATCCTGGACTACCAGGGAACAAACTAGTATTCCAAAGATGAAAATTTTTGGGAGGATCAACACCCCCTCCCAAAGATATTTCCGCAACCCCTCCAGGTATTCGCTTCTTTGCTAAGAATACATAGTAATAACCTTTAAAATCCCTTGTATTGAGCAAAGGGAGAAAAATTATATTCAGTTTTAAAATGAGAAATAAAAATTCGCTTTTGATTGAAATTCCCCATTCATTTTGAAAAAAATTGAATAAACTGGTTTTGTAAAAATTCTTTCTCGAACTCTTATGATGGAAGAAGTTATTTGCTCTGTCATCATTTGTTATTTAGATTACTATCGAACTTATATAAAAGATCAGCTGATTCGATTTTACCTGCCTGGAATTGACTGACTTGAATTTTTTTTTATGATGAGTTAACTTTTTTTATGCATATAAAAATAAATCTCTATATTAATTCATAAACAACTTTTACCTGAGAAGATTAAATATTTTAACAGAGAAATAAAAAAAAATATATTAAATTTATTTTTTTCTTTCTTCTTGTAGTGTAAAATAAAATTAAAATATTGGTTCGCGATGTGGAAGGTAGCTGGCTGATTGATTGCCTCTATTGATATAAAATTTCGAATGTAAGAAAACGTTATTTAGATAAGCTATCATCAGAGGATAATAACAATATCAATGCATTATCAAAATAAGGTTTTTTTATATTGGGAGTTTTATATCAATAGAAAATATCTTTCTATCCTCTATTTTCAATTTTCTAAATAAATATTCCTTTTTATCGAGCAAGTAATAATTTACTAGTAGTGTTAACGAGAAATAAGAAAGTGACTTATAGATATAGAATCCATTATAAATTTAATATAGTATCAGTTACGATGTATAAAATTTAAAAAAAACTGAAAAAGTACATCTGTAAAGTAGTAATGTTTTTTTGCCGATTTTGTTCAAAAGTTTATTTTAAAAGAGGTATGGTAAATATAAAATTTCAACCCCGTAGCTCATTTCCTTCTTGCTAAAACACAGAGAGACCCATTTTTGGGCTCACGGGACCTCAAAACGTTTATTTCCAGTAAAATCCCGACATCGAATTTTTGTCATGATCACAAAACTTTCACTATATATTATCTACATACGTATATAGGTAAGAGAAAGTAAAAAAATTAAATTTTAAGTAAATATTTGTACACAATGAGGAGCTAGCTGACTAAGTCCCATGTGTACATCTTAATTTTAATAAATAAATAATTTCAGAAAAATAAAAATGAACTGAGAGTAACAGATTAGTTAGAGAAGCTATAGAATTGGTAAGAGCACTTGGAATAATAAGAGCCCCCCCCCCCACCCACCCCCCGTGGCTGAGAGGCCAGCATTGTTGGCAAATGTCAATAATCAAGGATTGCGGGTTCTGATCACAGGCAGTCTGATGAATTTATTTAAATCATTTGAATACCAAAAGGTATAAATAAATGTGCCTGATCCTATATCGTTTCTAAAAATAATGTGTATCGTTAAAAGTCTACAAAAAATAAAAGAAATGTCAAATGAAGAGTTTATAGATGAGAATTTGGTTTTCTTGTATTTATTTTTCCGAAAAATCGAAGTTTTTTTTTTTATTTTTGGTATAAAAATGTAGAATTTGTTATAAATAACTGGGATACTCTCCGTGAATCGTCTCTGTGCCGGATATGACCAAAAGGAAGTCAGAAAATTATTCCAGCAGGTGTTCAGTTTTTTATTTGAAATTTTTTAAATATCAAGTATACTATATATTGTCGGGAAAGTGATGAGGTCATTAATTAAATAGAATTTTTGTATGTGACCAACATTCCATTCCAGTGTTGGTATATGACCAGCCACCTGGTTCTTAATAAAGGGCACTATTTCTTTTCGAAACGTACAAGAGTATTTTTTTTTTTATTTATTCCTCGTCTGTGAGTCACCTTCATTTAATCTCCTCTTAAATATTTGTTTTTCGAGAGTTCAGATGCGGCTTTAAAATCAAATTAATAATAATAATTAAAGACCGGATTTTGTCTATTTTCTCCTCTAATTGTATTTGATGTTTAAATTGAATAAAAAGTCACTTCAAGGTTTTAGAAAAAAGTCATTTTATTTGTGAATGAAATTACGGAATAAATGAATTAAAATAATAAAGTTTTAATTAATTTTTTTATATTATTTTATATAAAGTAGAAAATGTGACAAAAAGTTTCCAAAATCTCTAAAATGAATGAAGGAAGGTATTAATCATATAAAATGTCTAATGAGGGTAATTTTTGAAGATTAGTGTTTGAGTGGACTTTGGTGTTGTTAAGGGGCTTATGGAAGCAAAGCTGGGGTGTTAGGGTATTACGAAAATTTGCCAACAGATGGCACATGGTAGGGCTATATTAATCTCGTGTATAAGCTTATATTTAATTTTCGTTCATCTTATGTTTATAAATATTATTAGATATCATTTATAACAGCATACAAATATATAAATATAGTCTTATACGTGATCTGATAATGCCGGCCGGCTATTGGCTATTAGACTAGCCCGCCATCTTTTGCAAGTGTGCTGAACTATTTAGCCGTTAATTTTTAAATAAATACGAAATTTATTAAATGAAATGGTTTATTTTCTCACTTACGAAGTAGACAAAGTATTATTGCATTTCATTTAATTATTATAGGTTAGATATTAATGATTTTTAGATTTAAAAAAAAATTGAAATTTTCATAATAGAACGTTTTTTTCTATAAATATAAATAAAATATTTTTTAATTAATCATAATCAAAAAAAAGCATTCTATTATGTAAAATACTCAAAAATATGTAAAAAAAAAAAAAAAAAAAAAACTGTATTAAAAAATACTTTAAAATGCCTTAGTAGTTTCGGACCAAAGATTCAATGTGGCCTCCCGAAGCCCCTTAAAAATGTAATTTTGAAATTTTTTTAAATTCAGACATTAGGAATTTTATGGAAATGTGTAAATATATTTAGGCCCTTTTCCTCCAATTTTACTAAATTTTAGAATAAGAAAATTTATCCCCTACTAATATTTAAATGCTGTGATCTTGATAATAATTCTGATCATCGCTGAGGGATTTATATTGTATGCAAATTAGATGCATAATACTAGCTTTAGATACTTCTTTTCAAAATTACTTCTTTTATTTAATGAACTCATTTGTATACGCATATGAGGATAATTATATCCTGTCTGATTGTTGTTTTCTTGGAAAATAAGCAATCATTTACAAATTCCAATTTTCAGGGTCATATGACTTCCAAAAAAAAAATTCTATAGATCAAGGATGTATGTGAACCAATGTTAGACGAAAATTTTTTAAGAGTAAAATTAAAAATTTCGAAATCAATCTTATCAAAGTTAATAAGAAATAGAAGAACTCAGGTATTGACGATATAAGCATGATATGAGCATCGATAGAAATAAATTTAAATTAAAGAGGGGTAAATAATGGATGGGGATGGAAGACAAGTCTTAAATTTAAATTAGGAGTAAAGAGGAAAGATTCATTCTTATTTTAACAAGTTTTATATAGCCAGGAGCCAGTCAAAACATGAATCTTTATTTTTTTGAACGTGATTCGCCCTAAAGAAATTTTATTAGTGAGTATGTCATTTTGGTTGCCTATCTTTCAGTAACTGAAGCAAAGAATTAATGGAACCGATTGTGTTTAGGTTTTGTATATTAACAGCCCCAAAGATTTTCAAAATAGAAATAAATAAATTTTTGACTTTTTAGGGGTCCACAACTAATGGGGTGCAAAGTAGCTAAAATAAAATCGGAGAGGGCATGGCAATGATTTTAAAAAGAAAGTGAAATATTTAATTACTTTGTTAAATAATAATAAATATTGTTTCTGAACGCTTTTGCCTCTAGAAAAAATTTATACTAGGTCTATGGGAAGAAAAATCAAAGATGGACACAAAAAATGATAAAATCTTTGATTTCACATTAAAGGAGAATTCTGAATATGCTTCTATATTTGGTCTAATATATCGTTCAGTAACACTTTGATGTGTGTGTACAGCGAGCGCCACAATTAAGTCCCAACCTGGGAGATAGAGCCTTGAATATATGGTATATATTAATATAATTTTAATGATTGAAATCTCGTACAGATGATTTTATTTGACCTTTTGTTTTTAAAATTATTTCAATATATCTCATATACTCACAAGCTCTAGCTCCCAGGTGGGGACTTAATTGTGGCGCTCGCTGTACCATCTATTGCAATAGTATTGAGACTAAAGCCCGGTAGTTAGGCAGCCCAAATGGCACACGCTCACTAAACTTTTTTTCTGATTAAAACATTCAGATAATTTTTTTTTCTACAATATATATATTGAAATTTATATTAAAAAGATAAATTTTTATGGCTATTATTTTGCTAAAAAGGATCGTTCGGCCTATTTCTCACACAGACAAGCTGCCTAACGATGGGGCTTTAGTCTCAAAACTATTGCAATAGATGGTGCAGCACCATGTAATATTTTTCAACAATTGAAAAACGCAATTAAATTTTTCACAATCAACAAGGAGTGAATTTTGGACAGAAAAAAAGTCTTAATTTTTTATTATTATTCTTATTAACAAAGCAGACAGTAGAGCCTATGGTATGATCTGAATAAAATAGATTCTATATTAAAAAAAAATTTCCGAATTCTTCATCATCACAGATCTTATTCTTTAATTAGAGCAGAAATTGATGAGTCTCTTTTAATTTCAAAGAAAAGAGACTGTAATCCCATCCTTGAATAAGTCGCCTAAAACTTTTTTTTTTTAATATCAATGTCATAAGCATGCTGTGGGTATAAAAAAAGAAATGAACAAAAGATTAAAATCGAATTTATAAGAACATGGCCATTTTATCTAGCAAATGAAATTACGTTCGTTGAATAATGAATTGTCTACTTGTTGTTTCTAAATTATTATTTGCTATCACCAAAAAAAAAGAGGTCACTAAAAGGAAAATGGAGTGTGAGTCATTCGACGACCGACTTTACTTTGAATATCAGAGATTTTAAACTCTCTTCTCATTATATTATTATTTCATTAAAAACTTAAATTTATCTGAAATTTACATCGTTAATACAAATTATAATTATCGAAACTGAAAAACACTAATTTTTAGAAAAACCAAAAAATAGCTTTGAAGGTCATTGCTTTGCCACCACCTGCTTTATTTTAGCATTTGCTAGAGACAGTAGCGTAACTAGGTGGGGGCGAAGGGGGCGCTCGCCCCTCCGCCCCAGGCGCATCAAGCCTTTGGCGCCCCTCTATACCGACATAGGCGCCCTAAGGCATCTAAAATATAGCCCAGGGACGGTGATTTTATCATATTCTTTCCATAGATTGTCCAAAAACACGGATAGTATTCTTTTAAATTATATTACGTCTTAAAAAACGACGCCCTTGTTGAACTTCGCCCCTCCGCCCTCAAAGGCTAGTTACGCCGCTGGCTAGAGATCAACATTTTATTCATATTGGTATTGTTTTTTTCATATTCATAATCAACGAGAATAAAAAAAATCTGGTGTGACTGGCGAACAGCCGGTAATCGAAAGTTGTGTTCTGTGCTTGTCACACCAGATTTTTTGTGTCGACATATATTTAGTTTTCGACAGACGATACATTCTAGAGATGTAAAATTTATAAGTACCTATGGGAAAATATTTATATTTTGTTTCCATAGCAACCATTTATCCTATCTTTCCTATGAAGTACAAGAGTAAAGTGGTCTTCAAAAGATTTCAATGGAAAAATGAGAATATACATTTTAGGCGATTAGCCGAGGGGATAAAGCAGTTAAGCTTATAATCCTGAGTTGAAGACAACTCGAGTTCAAATCCACCTCATGGCAATAAATTATCCAACTCTATTTGAGATGCCTCCTCCTGAGGAAGGAAACGGGAACCCACCTCAGTATCATTCCCATGAGAGTTACTCAGAGTAACCACAACGTGTCAGGGTTGACACTAATGACTGTGTAGTATAGATTACTAAATTTGAGAATTTCAAAAAAAAAATATTTGATTTGGTTAGGTGTAGGTTCACTAAGGCCACCCATTTATTTTTGAATGTTAAAAAAATTTTAATGGAAACCTTTGTGAATAAAACAGAAAGTTATTTCGTAAAAACAATGATATAATCAGAAGTAGAAAACTTATGAGTGGACTTGAATTTCGCTAGAAGGCTTAGACCCCCCCCCCCCACAATAAAATCTTCCTTCAAATAATGAATCGAATCAAAAGATTGATAAATAAATCCAAGGGTATCTAATAAACGTAAATAATAAGTTTTAAGATTTTCGTCACAGATAGGAACAAAGTATACTCGAAACGTCGACAGAAATATTTAAAATTTTATCAATTAATTTGATTCCGTTCATTATTTGAAGAATATTTTAGTTTAAAATGTACACAATAACAATATATTATGGTTTACTCTCCACAAAATTACTTTTCGACGTTTCGTGAATGCTTTAAATTTTATTATTTACTATCTACCTTATCTCTAAATCTCTCATTTGTTAAAATTGTAATAGTCACTTGAGTTGCCTATCTTACAGAAAATATTTACAATTGAATGACTGTAACATCATTTTTCGCCCCATATCAGTGAGGTATGATTTAAAATAGCTTTTTGCGCTAGTAATGAAGTTTCAAGCAATTTCATAATTAGGATCAAAAGTTCATTCATTTTGTATAATAGAGCGTTTATAGCCTAAGCCACCCAATTACAGACTATGTTGGTAAGTCATTTGGGCTGCCTAACTTCCAGCAAACACTCACAAACGCAAAAGTTTATTAACATTCCATTTGTTAATATTATCCAGTTATTTGTGTTAAAATGTTAATCAATTTAATGTGAATAAATTTTATAATTTTTTTTTTTCATTGTGACTCTCGAGTTGGTCTAGCAAAACTGAGAGATCTTTTTCTAATTTGTTTTTATTTGGTATGTAATCCTTGCTCGGGACTGAATTTTCCGCAACCTTCAAGGGGTATAGGTATTTTATCGACTTGGAATTTCACAAGCAATCAGATTTCTATAATTAATCAAGAAAATCAATAAATATTATCGTTTACTGATAAAGTATGCATGAGAAATAAATTCAAAAATATTTATTAACCTGTAGAAGTCATTCTCGGTGACCAAGTCCCGGATGCTGTCTTCGGGATCGACTCGGTCATAGAGTCCCCTTCGCTGTTGTCGGGCTGCAGCGGCTGCAGTGGCTGCGGCCAGCCTCTGCAAGTCACAGGAGAGCTCTTTTTTGGCCGATTTCTCAGCTTGTGCTTCGTCAGTTTCACTGTCACTATAATAGCAAGGTGCCTCTGCAGCCGCTAGTGCTGCAGAGGTCCGTGCTGCTGCCGATGCCGAGGGCCGGTCTAATGTCGCCCAAACTGCAAAACAAAGAAAAATCTGAATTAATCTTAAATTCTTCAAATACTAAATATGAGCGGCAAATATAATAAGTCTATACGTTTGTTCGTTTCACTTGACATGATAAAAAGTGCAAAGTTGTCAAAGCACACTATCTAGGTCAAAAGGTGCAAATGTACACAAACTGCTTAGAACAAAAAGTTTGCTATCTGTTCGATTCAAGTCATGAATTTGGAAAATGAGTTCTTAATAGCCTAACCTAATCTTCAGAAGTCATTTTTATCTTTAATTGTTTTGAATTTTTTTATAACTTTGATCCTTAAATAAATAAGAATAAGAATAATAATAAAGAAAATTAATAAAAAATAATAAAATGAAAATAAAGCCTAAAACTTACTAATCTTTTTTATTGTCGATATTATTTTAATCGAGGTGGATTGAGAGAAAATGGCGACAAAAGGTGGTCATCTACTAAAACTTTGGCGCTGAGATCGCCTTGCACAATTCACACCAACTATTCGATTGGGTCAAATTATGCAGCAAAATCTACTATTTCAACCCCGGCCAAGTTTCAAACGAATAAAATGCTAAAAGTTATGCTGAAACGAACAGTGTGCAGGGCAAAATGTTAAAATTTAAGCGAAACGAACAAACTTTATATAACTATCCTTCAAGTAACACAAGAAATAGGACTTCTACTCCTCCTGCGTTCATTCCATCAGGTTTCTTTTATCCAACCTCAAAAAGCTCTTATAAAATTAGACAAAGAGTGGTCGGCGAGCTCTTCTAGTTTCTCTACCTCTAAGAAAGGATATATTGTCCTTTTTTATTTTTTGCGATACATCCTTGAAAAGATAAAACGGCCTTTTCATAATATATCTCTTTTAATAAAACTCTTAGAACATAAAGTTGTTTAAAGAGAGGATATTTCACATTTTCATTTCTTCTTTGAAATCTTTACGAGATTAATATTTGTATATCAAAGCAACAGCAGTTTGTTTTTATGTCTTCATTTAGAACGTAAATATAATCTCGTCTCTATGAATAAATATTAGTGATATTTCTTTCAATTTACATGAAGGGAATGGATAAACTCATAAAGTATAAATAAGGGCCGAGTTAATTTCTTTGGTCATTTGTGTTGCCTATCTTTCAGGCTTTAATTTGAAATTTCATTAAAATCAAACTCAAACATACTGTATTTCATATTTAATATAAACAAAAAATACTCTACTTTTTTTCTAAATTAATTTATTATAATTATTTTTTTTTTTTTCAAAATTGTTTTATCTGATTTAACGACTAATTATAAAATCTCCTAATCATATTGCGTGAATGCGCTCACTTCATCCAATTAACTATTTTGTATAATGGGAAACTCAAATTAATATAACAGGTTTACACAATACAGAGAAAGAGATCAATATATTATATTATTATGCCGGATTTAGTGGGAGCGAGACAAGAGGAAGTAAGTTTTAAGCTCGAACATCTCGGATTCTATTAACTGAGAATAATAGAGATGCTTTACAAAGCTAGTTAGTCTACTTAGTTTTTCTTTTGAGAGGAACAAAATATTTCTTGAATTCGAAACTGGACAAGATAAAATCAAATTTGATGCTTTAAATGTTTACTTGTCGAAACTGGAGGGATTGGGCCTCACAATAAAGCAATTCAATTGTTGAATATTGAAATTTTATTTTTCTTAAGATATTAGATACTTATTAGAGGACTCAGCGGTACTAGAAGAGTTTCGGTTATGCAAACCATTATCAAGGTCTAAAACATTTTACATAAAACATATTCATCGGCGTTCCTAGATGATAGGCAGCACAAATGACCAATTCGCTAATGATACTTCACCTAGGGCGTGAAAATAAACTTTTAATCAAAATCGGCCAAAAAGTACTATTACTTTACTGATGTACTTTTTCAGTTTTTTTTTATTTTTTCAAAATTCGCTCCAACAATTTTGATTAAAATTCATAAATCAATTATTTTTTAGATGCTTTTTAAAATGTATATTCTCATTTTGCCATTGAAATCTTCTGAAGACCATTTTACTATTATACTACATAGGAAACCCACACAGCACAAAATATTGCAGCAATGTTGCTGAAATATTGCGAATCTTGCATAAATTGCCAATTAATATTACGGGAATATTGCATCAATATTGCATATCTTGCGAAATATTGGAAATATTGCAGCGGCAATATTCCAAGCTAGGAACATTGCAGGAATATTGTTGCAATATTCCTATGTCCGCCTTTTTGCAACATTGCAGAAATATTGCATCAATGTTGCTCCAATATTGTCAATATTGAGCAAGATTGGCAATATTGCTGCAATATTTTGTGCTGTGTGGGAAGATAGGAGAAATGGTTGTCATGGTAACAAAATATAAATATTCTCCCATGTTTATATCTACCTTCTATACCGAACCCGCAACGGGTTCGGACTCCAAGTAGTCCGATGATTTTATTTAAGCCAGTTGGATACCAAATGGTTTAAATATAAATACCTGGACTCCAAAATAGATAGATTCATAAATAACTGTTATATGGCCTAAGTTACCAAAAAGACTGTGTGAATGAGAAAAAAAGTGTGAATGTTTGAAAAAAAAAGAAAAAAAAGCCCTTTCAGCTTAAAGCTCTAAAATCCAAATAAAAAGAAGTCTTTTTTAACATTTTTATTTTATCTATTTATTCCAAAACCAATCCGTTAGAAAATAATTGTCAATAAACTGAAAATCTTTTAGATTTTTCCTAGACAAAAAATTAAATAAAATATCAATATAAGGGAGTGGCAATAAAAAAAAAAATCAAGTCCTGTTTGAGTAAACTTGGATTAAATCCAGGTCAATCTTTTCTCACATGTTTTTAAAATAATTTGAAATTTTCAAGATGTTCGAACTTTTCAAGATGATAGATAATTTCATCTTTATTTGGAAAAAAGTGAAATTAAATAATTGAATGTTTTTGTTTTCAATATTATTAATAAGAAACAAAAAATGAAGAGTGAGAGAGTTTGATTAATAAAAGGTTAAAGGTAAATTCAAATGAGTGCTTGTTTGTTCCTTTCACGATCAGTATTTAAAAAAATAATAATCTAATTGTCTTCTTCGACCCATTGGCCTGATTTGATTCGAGGTTTTGATTTTCCCACAAACAATTTTTACTCAAATTAAATAACTCCTCTCACAATACTAATTATGAAGCCGTCACCAGGCAGCTAATGGGCATTTCCTCGTGAAGTATGGGATTAAAAATTTTTTTTAACAAATTCGTGGTTGGTCGACCCCGAATCACGGAATATGGTAAAAGATAAATTTTTGCTTTCACACGAAAGTTTATGAACAAAATTGGCCAAAGAGTACTATTACTTTACTGATTTAATTTTTCTTTTTCGAAATTCGCTCCAACGATTTTGATTAAAATTCATCAATCATTTATTTTTTAGATGTTTTTTAAAATGTATATTCTCATTATGCTCTTAAAATATTTTGAAGCACACTTTATTCTTTCTACTTCACAGGAAAGATAGGAGAAATGGTTGCCATGGGAACTTAACATAAATGTGTGCTGTGCGACCAGTCACACCAGATTTTTTTATTTACACCTTGTAGACATTTCGAGACTAAATGGACCGTTTATTTTGAAAGTGGTGTAAGTCCATTTTCTATTGTTTCGAAAAAAGGTTAAAATATTTGTTTATTAAAGAATCTATTTACCGAACAATTTTCAATTGTACAAAACATGGGGAATTTTTAAAGAAATTTACCACTAGTTAGTTATACATAGAAAATTTACATCATCCCTAACCTCAAATTATTATTTTTTTCTATTTCTTTGAAGTCTGTATGTAATTATTGAAAAATAATTAAAATTCAATTTTTTTTTTGTAGAATTCGGTGAGGTGTTTGAAACCTTCCCCATCCAGGACTACAGGCTCTGTAGTAGAGATGAGGTAATTAATAATAGAAAAAATAGACAAATAAAACACTCGGTTATTTTTGTTTGTTTCAAATTATTTATCCATTACATATTTTGACACTCGACTTGTATGTCTTTTTCAATTTAGAAATCACTTCTAAGGATGACACACCATTGTCGAAATACGTATAAAGTATTGATTTATAACACAGGGCAAGACTGATTCTGCGGCATGGGATTTATTAAATTATTTTAGTTAATTTTGGTCCACTGAATACGGAAATGATTTTGTATATTTTAATTTACAAATGTTTCGACGAGAGTCTACGATCGAAATGTTATAAAATCAAAAATGTTTGTTAAAAATTAGGCTTTTTTATGTCACTTTTCGATATCATGTATTTAAATATAAGAACCTATTTCTTCTATTTTAAGCAAGATAATTATAAATCTTGGAGATAGAGCTATTGCCATAACAGAAATAGTGACATACCGGTGCTTTTATGTATACGAAATACCGGCACGTCTCAACCACTAAGTCAGCATCCCGTGAAATTAACCATCCATATTTCCTCGTCCTGGTTAACTCTTTATAGTTGATTCACTATCAACTATAAAGTTTGCTTTTGATTCTTAATTTATCAAATATACCGCCTGGGGGTTTATTTATATTCAAAAAAGCCGCAAAGAAAATGGTGTGGCCTTGAAGATGAACCTGAATTACCTTGGCCATTTACAAAAATAAGGTGAATCCTTGTATGACTCTCAATTTATAGAGATCTAGTTAAGTATATAAATATTAATTAACCTCCTACCTCGTAGCTGAGAGATTAAATATTCAATGAAGGATTCTAAGTTCAGGTCTCAGGAAAATCTATTTTTAATTAATTTGACAACAATTGGTATTATAAATGTTCTTTGAACATAGATATTTTTACCAAAGAGAAGTTAGCCACTATGTTTTACCCACACCTGAACCACCACGTCATTGTTTAATAGCTTTAGGTTTACAATTTTTTATGCCTAAATAAAAAACCTATAGATAAAAAAAAACCTACAATCAGGTCTATATTTTTAAGGAAAAACGTAAACTTTTAACATCTGTAAACAGCGTTAAATCATTTTAACACTTCCTTGACTCAAATTGCTATTCTGTAAGTAAAAACTTTAAAGCCAGGGTTAACATTTAGTCAATAGTGTTAAAAATTAATGTCATGTCAAGGGAGTGCTTTTAATATTTTAACGCCGTATTTAATGCATAAAAATGGCGTCTTTATCTAAAAAAAGTAAGGTTGTGATTTTGATAGCTTTGAAATAAAAGCAACATGTTAACGTCGCTGTTAAAACTTTGTTTAGAGAATAGAAGGAGTTATACAATAAAAGAAAGAGTTGAAATAAAATCTCACAATTATTATTCCATAATTAATTAAATTTTCATTTTTCCATAATAGAAGATACCGTTTTTAGCATCAGCAACTGGAATTTCTTTCTCTAATAAAATTTTATGAATACGAATGCAGCAATCAAAAAGATCCTTTGTGGCATCTGAGGCTATTTGACCTCGGCCCTATTTTACAACGCTTTTTTTAACTTGCTTTCCTGTTTTTTTTTCGACAAATCTGCAAATCGAAATTACGACCACTTCTATTTAATCCAGAGCTTTGAAATTTTATACATATATGTAACTCTCGTGACAATGCAATATTTGATGTGTCTCCTCTTTGTATCTCAATTAATTTCAAAATGGCGGCCGATCAAAAAAAGAGGGGGTTAAATTTTATAATCAAAATTTCTCCTATTTATATTTCTATATGATATGCATAGAGAAGAGGAATTGGTAGTTAATATAATTTTGAAAAATTGTCTCAAGAAGCGAACCAATGACTTCTAGCAAAAGAAGCGAGATCTCTAGGGACCAAAGATGTCAAAATTCAAATTCTATAATAATAATAAAAGATGAAACTGCCCGAAAAAGGTTAGTTAAAACAATTTCAATTCAAATATTTTTTTTAGATGCTTTATCCCCATTTGTAAAAGCAAAGTCAGAGTGTGCTGTTATTCCTAATCTGTATTTATAAATAAAAAAAAAAAACTCCAAGTTTCCAGTCTAAAAGCAAAAAGATAGTGATAAAAAATTTTGCTAAAAAAATTAGAGTAAATATTAAGAAGATTGAGCAAAATGTTTGTTTAATAATTTGAAGATAAATAAATATTACAAAGGAGAGATAATGTTTTGGCGGCTGGTTATCTGCCTGGCTACAGAACGATCGACCTTGGCTCATTTAGTTGGGAATTTCTCCCAGCCTCGGGCTGAGGAAAAAAATAAAAAATAAAAGACAGTCAAAAAACCTGTCCCTCTCCTGTGTCCCCACCAAGTTCGATCATCGATATTTATATAGGAATATTTATAGTAAATTATTAAAGAAGTATTGTGTTCTCAGCATTAAATTACTATAAACATGACTTCCCCAAAACTTTCTCGCATGTGTGTATGTGGACACGATTGCTTTAAAAGCCAGAGCAGCCAGATCGATGAAATTTGGTATATACTCCTTGCACTAAAATTGTAGATTTCTATCAACTTTTGGAGTAAATACTTCACCTGGAAGTAGTAAATTACCTAGAAAGTTTTTTCAAAAATTTTGAAATTTTCAATTTTTTTGCCATATTATGATAAATTACCCAATTTTAAAAAGGTTTTATTCTTTGACATTTTTTCTAAAACTGAGTAGTTTTTGAAATAATCAACGAAGAAAAAAGACAAAAAAGAATATAGATTTTAATTAAAAAGCATCTAAAAACTAATTGTTTTATGAATTTTAATCAAAATAGTTTTTGGGAACGAATTTTGGGAAAATCGAAAAAAACTGAAAAAGTACATCAGTAAAGTACTAGTACTCTTTCTATATATATTAACAAGTATAGGGAAGAGAAAGTAAAAGAAATTTATAAAATTATTTTGACCAAAATTTTAATACAAAAGTTGGCAAAGTGGATTTACGATTATTGATTTTTATGAAAATGTATTTAAATCAATTGAATGTAGATCCTATTTGTATTTTGAGAACTTTATGGTAAAAGTAAAATATTGGCATAAATTTTTTTTAGAGATAGTAAATTTGTATAATTAGTAAGATTTCTATCAATATTAATATTTAGGCTTCGGATGATTAAGTTCAGAGAGCTTTTTTTTGGGCTTAAGTAACCATAAAATTATATCCAAAACCACTGACTCTTTAAACGTGAAGCAAGACTCTTCTGCTCAAAGCAATTTATTTTATTAGTGTTTGAAATGATTTATTTATTTATCTAAAGTGGAAGAGGATTTGTCGCCTTGGTGATCTCTAACAAATAACATGCCAAATGTCTTCGGGGATCAATAATTTGGTCCTCATACATTCTGTTACAAATACAAAATGAGTGAGAATCGAGCTAAAATAAATAACCAAAAGTTCGGAAATACTATCAAATTAATTAGAATGTAGATTCTATTTGTATTTTGAGAGCTTTATGGTAAAATATTGAGGCATACATTGGTTTGGTTTAGAGATAGTAAAGATTTTCCAAAATAATGTTGTGAAATAAAACCTTTAAAATTATAAATAAGTTGAATATAAAAGGCAAGGCCTTTCTATTCAATATTAGAAGAAAATTAACAACATCGTAAAATTTAACAACAAAGATTGGAGGAGGAACAAAAAGTACAATAACAGAATAAGATCTGGCCTGTGAGAAGAACAGTCCTTCCGCATTTGTTCTTGATAAGCATGACTTATACAATCTACATATAAAACCTCTATTTAATTCGCTAATGTTCAGTCTGTCCACCCCTGAATATCACCTCAAACCGAAGAAATTTTGAAACAATTTTTTTATCTAACATGTTAATTAGGCACTTCTACTTGAAACAATACAAAAGGCATTTCAATAGACACAGAATGTTGAATAAAATGAAAAACTTAGATTATCTGTAAAAACAAACCCACACAAGTGAATTGCTCAAGGAATACGATCTACACACAACTTTCTCTTACCTTAACTTTAAGAATAACTTAAAAAGTTATAGAAATTCCGGGATGAAAATAATTTTCCTGTAATCCCGAGGAGGTCCTCTTTATGCATATAAAACTTTATTTCAAAATTCCAACGGGAAGTTGCCTAAATACAGCGTGACAGACGGACATTAGCGAATTATATATATAATAATAGATGACACAAACTGAGAGGAAGCTGGACTGCATTCAATAGGCCACCACCAGATAGCGGTCGCGACGTTTTTTTTTTTTTTTTCTTTGGAGATTTTGATAAGATAAATTTAAATATCCTAAATATCTTTGAAGTCTAAAAGCCTTAAGATAGTGAAGAGACAAAAAATTAATTCCAAAACCTGCTTCACCTCTTTAATTTTAATCCTCTTAAAAAAGAAAGTTTTTTTTTACACTAACCCTCACTACACCATCGAACAAATCCCTTCCTAAATCTCAAAGACAAACAAGAGACATCAAATATCACAGACAGGGGAGCAGTCAGATTGAGGCACCGAAGCAGTGGCGTCATTTCAACTTTTATTTGGGACAACTCACGACACTGCGCCCAAATCAACTTAAATAAAAGACAAACACCACCACAACATTCAAATTTGGGGGCCGGCAAGGCTGTGTCCCCGAAAACAAACCCCCAAACCCCACCTTCTAAGACAACGCTCTTTAAAATACCTTCAAAAGAAACGCCGAAAGATCTTTTAAATCCCAACAACTAAAGTCGCTATATGGAATGTGATGAAAATTTCTAGTTTCCTTTATGTCTACCTCTCTCGCACTTATTTATTTTAAAACCATTGAAACATTCATAAATTTTTTATTAATCCTTAGCTATAGAGATGGCCTTAACCCAAAGTAAACAAAGAATAGTAAATAATTGTATTTGAATACTTTGTTAGTTTCTATCAATGTTAAAACAATAAAAACCTAACTTTTTTTTTATCGTAAAATAATATATATTCATTATACTATGATTTAGTAATGTTTATTAACAAATATTCAATCTATTTTATCTTTAAAATCTACAATAAGTGAAATAGTAGCTATATCAATAAGAATGAGTTTTGAACTTTGATCTAGAACAAAATGACTCAAGGCTACATAAAATGAACTATTTTCATAAGGAAGATATTATAAAATTTCTTATTTTTCTATGATATTTGTTTTGTTTTTTTTATAGCCTATACTTAAATTTTTGATGAAATATTCAACTTTTTTTTGATAATCGTTTTAAAGTAAATGCAGTTACTTCAATAATAAGAGATTCATTATTAAAAGCAAATGCAATTCTATTCAAGACCAATGGCTCTTTAAAGCCGTTTGAAACTCTCAAACATCAGTGAGACAATATTAAAGAACCATTCATGTGATTATTTCCTTGTTTTTTATTTAAAAAAAAAACTTTTAATGGAAATTTTATGGTTCAAACGTAGAAGAAAATAATAAAAATTTTCATCTTTACAAAAACAATGAAATAATCACCTGAAAAAAAGTAGAAAAACCTGGTGTGACTAATCGCACCCTTAGTAATAGAAAGTTGTGTTCTGTACTTGTCACACCAGATATTTTGTCTCGACATATATTTAGTTTCCGCTGATATATTAGAATTCAAGATGTAAAATTTATAAACATGGGAAAATATTTACATTTTGTTACCATGGCAACCATTTCTTCTATATCCTATGAAGTACAAGAGTAAAGTGTGCTTCAAACAATTTTGGAAAAGCATCTAAAAAATAATTGATTTTTGAATTTTATTCAAAATCGTTTGGGCGAATTTTGAGAAAATCGAAAAAAAAAAACTGAAAAAGTGCATTAGTAAAGTACTAGTACTTTTTGGTCGATTTTGTTCAAAAGCTTCGTGTCCCGTACCAGGGAGGTGCGTAACTTAAATATAAAATTTCAGCAACGTAGCTCAATCCTTTCATGCATAAAATTGAACCCAGACAGAGACAGACAGACCATGTTACAAAAAGCACTTCAAAACGTAAATATCTTTCAAAATCTCGACATCGAATTTTTGACATGTATCCAATACTTTCTCTATATATACATAAATAGGTAAGAGAAGTAAAAACAAACTAAAAAGTATTTTTTTAAATTACTTTATAGTAATAAGTAAATAATGAGTCAGAATAATACAAATATTTTTGTAAAAAATAAATTGAAGTAATCAAATGAAATGGGTGTTTGTAATTTCACATCTCAAATAAGGGTGTAGAGGGTGATAATAATCTTTTGGTGGTTGTTATTATGATTGAATATTACAATACCTTGAGCTCTAGGATCAGCTGCTGGAGCCTCGATAGGTTCTGGTGAATTGCTCTGAAGAATGAGGTCGTCGCTCTTGCTATGCCGGAGTTCGCCGTTGCCTGGGTACACCACGGAGATACGACACCGATCGAGCATTGAACAAGGTGGATATGGCTCACCCATCGGCCCCGATGGCCGTAACAACTCCGTCATCCTTTCTTTTTAGTCAATAAGCATTCCGTGTAATTGATAAAATTCAAATAAACACTAAACACACACACCGATGTTTACGTGATGCATTACGCGCCTTTTCAAGTCACAACAAACACTTGCAATATTAATATCACTCAATTTGAATTTATTATGTCTTTAATATCTATTAAGTTTAAGTAAAAACAACTGAACAAAAAAATAAAAAAAGATCTTTTAATGTTTACGTTTATAATATGTCGAATTTAGATGATCACAGACTGATTTACGAAATATAACTGTGCGAACTAAAATGAAGTGACAGGTAAGTCAGAGATGTAAAAGCAAGATGAGACATTTCATGTATTAAAAGTTTAATATTCTATTTAATTTAGAGTTTACGTTAAAAATAAAAATTAATAGTAACTTTTTATATAATATGATATTAATATCTATTTATTAATATAATAAATTAAAAATATTAATTTCATTCCAAATAATAAACTAGATTGTAGAGATTTAGAAAGTTCTTGAAATTATCGTAGCGCTAGTGAAGCTAGCAAAGAGTAGAAAAAAAAACTGAAAATAATGAAATGAATAAAAGTTTTTTATTTTAATTCATCTAAAAAAAATTTAAAAGATGTCTTAAATAACTCGAATAATTTTGTGATGCTTGTACCTCGGATAAGAAAGATTTTGTCTGCAATGCATTATGGCGCAAATTTACAAGTGCCAAAAGTGTTTCATATATAAATTGAAAACTAGATCTTGTATATTTTTTTATTATGTCTTTTTCAAGCATTACTTCATAGATCTGAATATGATATAAATAATGTATTATTTAACATTATTTAGGGGTCTTTAAATTTATACTTATAAAAAGCAATGAATATATAAATTTGTTTGCGAAATAAAAATTATTGAAATGCTCTGCCATATTTTATCCTCAATGGATTTTCACCCATCAGTTATGTCACCACTTTAGATTTCAATTTATAAACAAGATGATTTAATTTTTTTTTTTTTTTTTTTTTTTTGATTTAAAATTTAAACTGTCATTATTAGAAGATCAATTAATGATATGGAATATTTTTGTGAGGTTTTAATTTTAGGAATAGATTCAATTATATTTGGCATATGTTTTCACTTATATATAAAAAATAAAAATGCTGTGAATTCTATTAAGGTATTTTATAATTTATTATGTAATTTTTTATAAATATTTTTATTAATTTTTTTAAATCCACAGGCTGCCCCTGTCATTGATGGAAAATTATATGATGTATTTAAATCATCCCCTGAACAAAAGATTCCTTACGCTGTTATTAGAGGAACGGTCGGAGCCTTAGGTTCGCCAATTAAAAGCATAAATTCTCCTTCAATATCTGGAGTAGTTCAAAGACTTAGTATAAAACAACATTTCATATCAAGAGGATCAACTGGATTTTGGTAAAAAAATAAACAATCACCGTTTAATTATCAGTTCCTTCTTCAGACAACATATTTTTTTTTAAATTCCACATTCATTTAATCTATTAAGACACTAATTAATCAGAGTTTCGTTATTTTGTTTGCAAGGTTCTAGAAATAAGTGGAAATAGATCTCACATTCTGACTCAATAGGGCAGAGTACACCACTCAAATCTGGGCAGCTTTTTTGCAATATTAGAATCTTAGCTGACATTAAAATAGCCAAATATATCAGGAATTTTTGAAGAGATCTTCCAAAAGGGGAATCTAAGAAATAACCTTTGGCTCACTCACGGTCCAGAGGAGACCATATGGTTTGCATGATTAAGTTTCCAGCCAGTGTCGTCTTGTGGGAGGGCGACTTCATGTCATGACATTTATTCAAGAAGAGTAAATGGTCATGAAGGGGATTTATTTGGAGACCCTGGCCATATCTTTCAACAAGACTCGCACAACGTTGACATGTAGGCCAAACGTCCCCTGGCCTCCAATAAATAAAATTACTCACAAAAGTTGTTAGATGGTCCTAAGACCTGTCATGTCAGAATAGAAAGATTCATTGAATATGAATGAATACCTTATACAAATAAATAGATATCGAAACTATTTAAATTTAAAAATTTTCATGTCCGAATTTAAGAGGCTTTGGGAGGCAAAGCTGTTCGAATGTTTGCCGATAAGATGGCGTCAGAGGTCTTAAAAATTTAGGCAAAAAGCTCAACTATTACGAAAATTTGTCAACAGATGGTAGGGCATTTAATCTCATGTATTTGTTTGATCTTCGTTGATCTTTTAATAATATGAATAGTTTATAAATATTATTATATATCATTTATAACAGCATTAAAATATATAAATATAGGCTTATAAGTGATCTGATAATGCCGACCTTTAGGCAAGTCTGCCATCTGTTGTAAGAGTGCTGAACTATTTGGCCGTTAATTATTATATGTTACTTTAAAATGCCTCAATAGTACTAAAGATTCAATGTGCCCTCCTGAAGCCCCTTAACTGTAAAATGTAACAAGTATCCAATGCAATATAATTAAAATATATTCTCTCATATATATTCTTATTTACAGGGCACCTCAAGAAAGAACTATACAAGAAATTTATAACATAGTGCCATTTTATTTAAAATCTGGAAAAGTGAAAATTGAAGTCTTAGATGTTTTATCGTCCGATATTTTAGATTTAGATACAATAGCAGATAATTTCGAACCGAATGTTCCATCATTAGCAGATCATCTTTGGGACTTTTTAACTGGAGTCCGACAAAGAGGAATTCAAACAACTGAGGAGTTGCTGCGTGAAGGAGCTCTTATTACCGGAATCGGGGAATTAAGTAAATCAGAAATTGATAAATCATTAAGACTCCAACCACCGAGTGATGGAACTCCATTTTATTTAACGATTCTTCCAATTTCTTCCTTATTAAGGAGATTAGAAAATCAAAAGAAAACATATGGGTAAGTTTATTAAATTAATTGAAGCGAAAAAAACTGCAAAACAAATTCTATATTTTTTTAAACAAAAAAAACCTACTTATTCTGTAATTTATATAAAGAATGGGTCATAAAGAAATGCCTCTTAACATTTAAAAAAATCTGGTGTGACTGGTCGCACAACTTTCTCTATCTTCGGTAATCGAAAGTTATGTACAGTGCTTGCCACACCAGATTTTTTTGTCTCGAGATGTATTTAGGTTCCCATAGCACATTAGTTTTAAATGGTGAATTTGAATTTCAATTTTTAAAAATTTGGATACTGTATTTTATACAAAATAAAGAATACTAAATAAATACAAAATTTGATAAGAATTGGAAAAAAATTTTTAAATGTGTAGAAAATTTCACAAGGGACCCTTCTTTTGAATCGAAATTAACATGCAAATCCCCATAGAGATTTAACATTGGCTCTATGGAAGGAAGAGCCGGAAAATAAATTTGAAAAATCTGAATACTACATCAGTAAAGTGTACTTCAAACAATTTTCATGGCAAAATTAGAATATTTATATTTTAAAGATAACAAATTATTGATTTATGAATTTTAATCAAAATCGTTAGAGCAGATTTTGAGAAATTCAAAAAGTACTAGTACTTTTTGGCCGATTTCAACTTTCTGGGGGGGTACCTAACTTAAATATAAGATTTCAATCTCCTAGCTCTTTTCGTTCTTGAGATATTTTGTTCACAGACAGACACACAGTTGAGAAAATCACTTATTTTGGATACAGGGGACCTCAAAACGTGTATATCCATCAAAATCTCGACATCGAATGACATTTTGACATGATTGCAATACTTTCTCACTATATATTACATATATAAGTAAGAGAAAGTAAAATATCAGAAGATATAGGCCTATTAATTGAGAGGAAATGAAATATTGAAGAATATGAGTTTTGCTACTATATTCAATTCTTTTCCTTCTTTATTTATACATATAATTTGATTTGGATTATATCAACATTAAGGAATATTCAAAAAATGCATTTCACTCAATAGTAGGAAATATGAGTTTTGCATCCAAATAATCTTGTACTTTTTCCATTAAGATTTCATAATTTTATAATAAATAATGATTTCCTTGAAATTTATATATTTAACAAGTCGTCGTAAATATTTCCTAACTTTCTTCTAAGAAATTAATTTGTTATTCACATTCAGATTTGTTATGTTATGTCAAAAAATAACTCCTCAGGGCTCTTAGTCTGAAAAATTTCAATATCAATACTTTATATTTCCCATCATCAATAAAGGAAAATACCTTATCATGCCACACACCCCACCAACCTTCAAATTAAATTTTATTTTTACTCCACATATTTCATGACAGAAATTTTTTACGTCATATTTTTAATAGAAATTTTTGTCGTTCAAACTTATTTTAATAAAGATTTCCATCTCCTTTTCTAAAAACAGTAAAATAATCACATGAGAAAACGCATGGCTTTGCTACTCACTGTACTGTATATATATTATATATATATATATTTTAAGAACCCAGATTTTTTTACTTACTCTATGTATGTTAATATATAGAAAGAAAAAGAATTGGTTTCGTGTCAAAAATTCGAGATTTTGATGGATATACACGTTTTGAGGTCCCCTGAGCCCAAAAAAATGGTTTTTGCAGAATGGTCTGTCTGTCTGTTTATGAACAAGAACGAAACGAGCTATGAGAATGAAATTTTATATTAAAGTTAGGCACCCCCCTGAGACGTGACCCGAAGCTTTTGAACAAAATCGACCAAAGAGTACTAGTACTTTACTGATGTACTTTTTCAGTTTTTTTCGATTTTCTCAAAATTCGCTCCAAACGATTTTGTTTAAAATTCATAAATCAATTATTTTTTAGATGCTCTTTAAAATGTATATTCTCATTTTTCCAATGAAATCTTTTGAAGACCACTTTACTCTTGTACTTCAGAGGAAAGAGGAGAAATGGTTGCTATGGTAACAAACAGCAAATACGATTCTCATATCTCAATTAGATTTTTCACTTCTTACATGTATATTCTAAAATATCATATTTACTAAGAAAAATTATCCATATTTTTGGATCAATCCTCATAAACAAATTAAGCAAATATTTGATAACATTTCTTATGATGTGTTACTATTTAAATATTCTAATTTTGACCTGGACTAATAAATATTTATAAAAATTAAATAGGAGTCACATAATATTGATATTGTCTATTTTTAGTAGGTATTTACATTAACGCTGAGGAATATTCAGATAGCTTTGTGTCAGCATCTCGGAAAGCTCATTTCAAGTCCAGGCCAGAATAAATCATATCAATGCAATTATTAAAAAATCTGGTGTTACTGGTTGCACACCACCACAATTTTCTCATAGCTTCGGTATTCGAAAGTTGTGATCTGTGCTTGTCACATCAGATTTTTTTTGTGTTAACATCTACGGTACATTTGAATTCAAGATATAAAATATATATACATATATTTTTTTTTTATTTATTTCTCCCTCTAGCCAGAGATCATAGGGGTAATATAAACGTGAGAAAATATTTATATTTTGTTACCATAACAAGCATTTCTCCTCTCTTTTCTATGAAGTACAAGAGTAAAGTGGTCTTCAGAAGATTTCAAAGGCAAATTGAGAATATGCATTTCAAAGAGCATCTAAAAAATAATTGAATAAAATAAAATTTTTGAATTTTAATCAAAAAATCGTTGGAGCGAATTTTGGATTCAGGGGACCTCAAAACGTGTATATCCATCAAAATCTCGACATGAATGTGTGAGGGCGACTGTAAGTTGTTTAAAATATAATCGCTCTGTTTTAAGTCAGGCGGCCGTATTTTGATGGAAAATATCAAAATTAATTTTATAATAAAAAAATGGGCTTTAATGTCAATTAAGGTTTCTTTTAAATTTGAGTAAAAAATGTCATCATCAAGTTTCTATTATACAATCTATATATATATATATATATATATATATATATATACGTACGTTTATAATTAGTTATCATACAGTATACGTGTGTGTTTCAAATACTCCTGTACTTGTTATAAATTCTATGTATAATTTATAAATTATATCGCCTGCTGAGAATCATAGAGGCAAAAGTCATAAAATTTAATTTTTGGGTTTTAAGTACCAAAAATATATTTCCATTCTTTGCTATTGATTCTGGCCTATTCATTTGTTGCCCCGCTATTTAAATGTATTTACATCTCCTGGATTCTAAATAAATGTATTTGTTTATAAAACTTTCAAACACCTTTTCCCGAATTGTTGAATTTCGGACTTTCGCCACTATGATTCTCAGCAGGCGTTTTTATTAGAGAACACTTTGAAAGCAAGTTTGATTCAAGAGCAACTCTTTGAAGCTGTTTGAAACAATTAAACATGTGTGAGACAAGAACCATTCATGTGATTATTTCCTTGTTTTTTAGTAAACATCTTCTTTACAAGAACAATGAAATAATCACATGAGAAAACTTTTTGATTAAATTTACATTTTATTTTAATAACAAATATTTTTGCAGGGTGTTGGCTTTAATGTGCGCGAGTATTGGAATAGTATTGGGTTATATGATCGGCCGAAAATGGTGGAAGGAACATCTAAGAAGACGCGAGGAATTAGAAATACAAAGACAATTAGAATTAACTAGAAAAGAGAGAAGAAAAAACGCAAGAGATCCAAATGCCGAACTGTCTGAGGCACAATTATGCGTTGTTTGTAAACAAAATCCGAAAGAAATTATTTTATTACCTTGTGGCCATGTTTGTATTTGTGGGGATTGTAATGACGACATCACTCACAAATGCCCTATATGTCGGGCATCAATAATTAATAGAGCTGTGGCTTATATATCATAAAAAATCATATTTTATGTGAAATTTATTTAAAAATTTTATATAAAATACAAATATATAATAAATTTATTTTATTTTCGCCAATGTCCTTTGTGCTATACTTGTTTTGCTGATCCCTAATCTAGGCAGTCCTCTGTTAAGTCCATCTAATAAAAGACAAGCTTTGCAGAGTTCTTGGCTGGATACGAAATTGCATCGGATACAAGTTCCTCTTTCTGGCAGTTTCACTCCTTCTCGGATTGATAATTTCTCTCCTAAAATAATAAAGTTACATTGCATGTAAAAATTGGAGTTAAAATTTTTTTGGAGATAATGTTCCTATATTAAGAAGAAAAAAATTAGCGATGCAGATAGATTTATTTCAAATTTCAAACTTGTACGTTTAACCAATGCCTAAATAAATTAGAAATAAAACAAGCTCATTTTTTCTCCTTTTTTCATAGTTAAAATTTTAACACTACATTTTCAGGAGAATTTCATTGTATAAATTTTTATAGGGCTGAGTGAAGAGTACTCTATCACTGTGCTATGATCCAGGTGCATATATATATATATATATATATATATATAATTATTATTGTTATTGTCTGTTTATAAAATTATAAATATAACTTGTTTTTCAAAATAGGATCAAGAATTTCATTTTATTTTGTAATAAAAAAGTAAGAAATATCTATTAGTCAATTTAAATTTCAATTAATTTTTGTATGTATTGTTATATATATATTAAAAAGAGAGAAATTCAATTGAAACAATGGAATTTAATTTTTTTTTAATATACAAATGTTATCAAAATATAAAATCAATTTTATTATTATTATTAATATTATTAAGGAAGTTTTTATTATATATAATTGTATTTAATTATTTTTAAAAATGTATAACGTTTCGATTGCTTATTTTGCAGTCGTTTTCAAGTACTGTAGACTTGCTCTGACTCAAGTGAACTACCCTCTAAGGGAACGTTACGTCCAAGATTTTATATACAACGTCAGCCCCATTTACAGTATTTCAGACAAACTTCAGCGCCATCTAAACTTATTTCCATGAAGTTAGTCACAAAGTAAGAGTTTAGCTTCATGAGAATGAGTGTAGATGGCGCTGAGGCCGTTGCATATAAAATGCACGTAACTGTTCCTTAGAGGTTTGTTCACTTGAGTCGGAGCAGTTTCACGGACTTGAAAACGACTGCAAAACAAGTAATCGAAACGTTGTACAGTATTTATATTTTTAATAAATAATTAATACAAATGTGGTAGGTATATAATTAAAAACACCTCTCCCCAGAAGACCTTAACTTACACTAGATATTTTGCGTTCTTAAAGAAATCAATAGACTAAGAACTGTTTTTATACATTTTTTTATTTATTCTGAATTGTTATTTAAACATTCAAATTTCCAGCCTTCCCCCATCCCATTTCCAGGACTACACTTACATAGTATTTTTTTTAATTTAGTATTTGTAGACAATACCTGAATGTATAATATCGATGATTGAAGTTGGTCTAATTTTTTCTAAATCCTTTAAAAAAGTCCTCGCGTGTCCTCGATATGCATTTGGAGCAAAAACACATTCAGTAGAGAAATAATTGAGCTTTTTGAAATAGGCGTACATTACAATTTCTTTCTCGTAGGTATACTTTAATGGTTTGCACCTTGGAATGGAGCCTTCACTAGACTGAAAAAAATAAAACCTATAAAATTTTATTTAGTTTATTAAATAAAACTGATATCGTCAGAAATGTAAAATCATTTTTATTGCTATGCAAAGTATAGTTAGTTGCTGTTTTGTACAAGACAGGGCCAAAATGAGAGAAGTTTCAATTATTTAAAAAAATGGTCCAGGCAATTATCCTATCCGAATGTGCAAATTAACACCTCTACGCTTCCAAGTCAAGAAACCAGGAACAATACACCACTTGCAGACCAATATTGAACGTGTCATTGAGGACATTCGACGATGTATGCCATTTGCATTTTTATCTTTTTAATAAATAATTAATACAAATGTGGTAGGTATATAATTAAAAACGCACCCCGAATCGAATGTTTGCAAAATTTTGACGAATTCACGAATTAGCCAATATTAACTTTGCCCACCAACCATAGGTTGGTCAGGTAAAGTTAATGTTTTTTGATAGTTTTGCCTATTTCACGAAAAAGCAGCTATTTGCTTTTTCGTGTTTTTAATTTCTCAATTATATTTAGCACCTTAAAAAAACTTGTATAATGCAATCTTGGTTGGGAGATCCTGGGTTCGATTCCCGGGGGCCATGGGATGTTTGGCCTCGCCAATAAATAACACTCACAGCTTTGTTAGATATATATATATATATGACACAATTTGTTAGTTAAGTCCGAAAAAAATCGAGATGTTTTGAATACTAATATCTGATTCAAATATATAAAACTCGAAAATATTTAACTAAAAAAATTATTTTTCTTAACTTTTTGGCATGTTTTATTTTTTGTCATCATCAGCATTTTAATGAATTTGTAACATGGAGAAACGTCAAATAAGTTGTTTGTTGTTACAATTTTGTTTATAATGTATATAGATCAATATCTATACATAAATTTTCTCCATTAAGATAATTCTTTACAAGGCAAGTAAATAAAAGGTGCCGAAAAATAATTTCTTTTATTAGAGGCTCATTTTTATTAAAACACATACATACCGTCATAATAGAAGTGCAGCGTTGTAGTCTTGCAATATCACCTCTTAAGATATTCATTAAGATTGTTTCAGCAAGATCGTCGGCATTGTGACCGGTGGCTATGCAATCCACTCCTAACAATGCAGCTCCTCTTTCTAGAGCCTGTCTTCTAAATACACCACAAAACGTGCAATTGTTCTTTCTGCCAATCTACAAATACGAAATATATATATATATTTGACTGTGAGATGGGTTTGCAGCATAACCATCGAGGAAGTACAGAGATATTATACAAATCAAAAAAGAGTCAACACTCCTTAATCTTTGTTAGACTCCTAATAGACAGCTTATAATTTTTAAGCCAATCCATCAAGTATTCATTTATTTTTGATACATATTCTAGAATATTGTATATTGAAAAATGTATTATTAAATATGAAATTAATATAACAAGAGATTAAAGGAGAATTACATGATAACAAATACAAATTGTTTTCTTAAAAAATTAATTACCTCTTTTACTCAGGAAGAAAATGCAGCCAGGATTTTTTCTTTAAAAAAATATATTTTCAACAGCTAACGTTTCGGCCTTGGTTAAAGCCATCTTTGGAGCTGTCAGATGTCATTATGTATATATATATATTTGGAATTGTATTACATATTGACCTCTGGTGTAACATATGACAAATTTTTTTATCTATCACGAATAGAATATTTATTTTTTTGCCTATTGTGAATACACTCCAGGGCAGTAAAATATCATCTGTGATATGATGTGAGATCAATACATAAAATACCAAATAAATATATATACATAATGACATCTAACAGAACTGCAGATGGGTTTAACCAAGTTCGAAATGTTAGCTGTTGAAAAAAATCTTGGCTGCATTTTCTTCTCTATTTTATTCCTGAGTAAAATTCTACCAGCCATAAAATACCCTTATAATACCTCTTTTACAATTGCATCCATCGTCCATCCATAGAGTTGTTCATAAGAAAGGATTTTTAAAGGAAGATCATATTCCATTTGATTTTGCTTGACTGTAACTAAACTGTCATCTCGATACCCTAAAAAAAAAAATTCAGATTAATTTAAGGAGAATATTCATAAGCAAGTAACAAATGGTTTGCTTATGATATCAAGAAACAAGCCAACTATTAAACATTTCAAAAACTCTTATACAGCTTCCGAAGAAATTTAACCTTTCGTGTTATTTATATGGGTCATTCTACAAAAAATGGGTTAATTTTGGGGAAGAATTTGAAATGCATAATTTATAACTTTGATTTCAATTGTTTGTAATGATTTTGATAGACAATAAGTTAATCAGCCTCTTAGCTTTACGGTTGAAAAATCTCCAAAGGACTGACGTTTTTGATAACATATAACAGTCCGGTAATTGATATGGAATAATTTTTTTTTTTTTTATATATTAAATATAACAATGAAAAGACAGAAAATTAGTATATTATTAAAATAATTATTAATATTTTTGAGCACCAATGCCATCTTTACACCCCCAAAACTTATATAAAACATATAATTATTTTATCAACAGTGTACAATATCAGATATTTTTCAAATTTAACAGAAGCCAAGGGACTGACGCTCCGAATCAAATAAAAAGAAACAAATTTATTTAAAATCAAAATGTATGATTTAACAACGCTTAATAAAGTATCTTATTAGATTATATCGATATGGATAATAACGATATAAATCTAATAGTTTAAAATAAATATGCATTTAAATGTTCACTTTTTGAGCAGGTACAGTGAGGGACAATATTAAGTCCCACCCATGCGTTTTCTACTTGTGATTATTTCATTGTATTTATAAAAGAAAATGAAAATCTTTATTGGCAATTTTCTAGGTTTGAACCCTGAAAGTTTCCATTAAAATATATATATATATATATATATATATATTTTTTTTTAAACAATGAATTAATCACAAGTAGAAAACGCATTGGTGGGACTTTATATTGCCCCTCACTGTATATCCCAGGGGACTGACTTTTTTAGGGGGTAAAAAAATAATCGGTTTACTTTTTCTCTTTGGGGAAACGATTTATAAACATAATGTAATGAAATTAATTACCTGTAATTCCTTCATCAATAGAAAGTAAAACTAATTTAAGTCCATAAGAATATCTTTCATTTAATAATTTTAAAACATAAGCGAGTACGGTAGAATCTTTGCCTCCGGATGCTGCGATTGCCACATAATTATCTTTTTTAAATAATTTCCCATTTATAATTGTGTGATGGATTTCAGTTTCAAATGCCCAGAAAAAACATTCTTTGCATAATGCCTGTCCTGTTTTAGGACGCTAAAAAAAGGTGAAAACAAATGTGTTAGTGTCATATATGAATAAGAAAAATAATTATACACCTTAAGAATTGCCTTTCGGCCACAATTAATAGAGCAGAGCATTTTAAAATGTAATATTTATTGAAAGAGTCAAAAGTATATTTTTGACATTACACCATGTGAGAACATGTGATTTTGAGTTGAAGGAAAGCAAATCCTGCCAACCGATAAAAAAAAACTCTTGTAAATTTTTGACGCGCGCGCCAGCTCCCCCTCCCCCCCCACATGAGGTATAAAAAACAGTTAAGAATAAAAAAAAAACTGCATGAGTTTGGATTTGAACTCGCGAAGTTTAGTTATGTGAGAATGGAAAAAAATATAGATTGCTTGAGGACGAATCAACCACTTGAGCCACGCTAACTTATTTGTTAATGGGAAAAATAAGCCATAAAACAAGCATGAAATAAAAAAATATTAAAAAAATTTTAATATTCCACATATGATATATCATTTTTTATTACGTTTTATGCGTTCAATAATTTTATAATAAAAATATCAATAGCATGCCTAGTTTTTCAAATAATTCAATGGACAAACGTCGAATTGTTTATGCCTTGATGTAATTAAACTAAAAACTCTATCTAACATATCATACATGTCATTAATTCTTGAATTCTCCCTGATTCCAGAGAACCCAAAGCCCTTTTAATTATATGATCTAATTTGGGAGTTATTGGCGATCAAAGTTAAGCTTATTTTCGACCTTAATGACATCAACACTCAATTCTATATTATCGAAAAAAGCTTATTTAGCATTGTCTGATTAAAACCAAATTTTTACCAGGGATTTATAATTAAAAAATAAGTTTTTTTTTGGTTTTCACTGGAATTGGTAAAGAAATAAATGAAAAATTGACTATTTTGTAAATTGAGTTTTAGAATTCCGGAATCGGATGAGGTAAAGAGAGCCGTTTGTGAACCGTCTCTAGGCTTGATTTGAGATCCCAAATTCTAAAACTCAATTTACAAAAATACCGCAATATTTTATTTATTTGCTATTCCAAACTTAATTCCCTTTAGTAAAAAACTTATTTTT
>JAKCPI010003333.1:0-54086 GCA_023213315.1 Euborellia annulipes
CCGGGCTGAAACTTGATAAACTAATTTATGAATTTGATTTCACAAATCGGGTACCGATATATATTAAAATTCAAGCACGCGAAACGATTGAAAATTCATATTTTTTTTTACAGTGTAGCCATATTTTTTGCTCAAAGTTCCAGTTTCTGTTTGTTCCGCGTGATAGATTATATATAAAAAAAAAAAAAAAAAAAATTCGCCCTCGTAGGTGATGGTGAAATTATTGTTGTAGGTTTTTCCTACACATCCTAGCCTGGTTGGGTTGGTTGGCATGCGGCAGTAATTAACTTTGCGCCGCACCTTCTTCATTGTTTATTCGTTCAGGGCGTGTTCGTGAATTTACTACCTTTATATATATATTTATTTATTATTATTATATAGGCTGCTTACAAAAGAGGAAACGATTGGCGTGAAAATAATTTTTAATTGTGGGTACGATGTGGAGCCTCCACCCCACCCACCGGGGGCGATGCCCACGGGCCTCGTTATCATCACAATGGACCCCAATCAAACCACCCACCCACCCTGAGGATGCACCCGAGTGTGAAGTTGGCCTCCGGGTACACAACCCACACACACACACACACACACACACACACACACACACACACACACACTCGTGCATACACACATATTCGAAAAGAGTTAAAGTTCCATTCCGCTTTGATAGTTGCATTCAATTGATTAGCCATCGGCTTCGTTTGAATTATTATCCTCTTTTTTTTTATTATATTATTATTTTATTATATATAATAAAATAAAAGTAAAGTGAGAGGTAGAAAAAATTTGATTTGAAAAAAAAAAAAAAATCTGGAGAAATAGTTGATTTTTAATTTTTTTTAATGATATTTTTTATTTGCATTTTATGTCATTTTCGGCTGCTGAATATTACAGTATAGTGTAAATACTTTCTTGTGAAAAAATCTAAAATCTGGTGTGCCAGGTCGCACAACACACAACTTTCTCTTACCTTCAGTAATTGAAAGTTGTGTTCTATGCTTATCATACCGGATTTTTTGTGTGTCGACGTTAATTTAGTTTCCACCAATATATTAGAATTCAAGATGGTAAAATTTATAAACATGGGAAAAGTCTATAATCATAGTCTGGAAGCCTCGGCGAGCGGGTTCGGATCCAAGGCAGATGAATTTATTTAAATTATTTTGGATATTTGGATGATATAAATAAATATAATAAAATGGTGGACGCAGTCCAAATTTATACTGATAAAATAAGGAAACTACTGTAGCCTACCTGTAAACAAAACAAAAAAAAAAAAAAACTATTCGTTTTTACTAATTATACCGAAAAACATACTGTCACATTGTCCAAGGAATAAAACATCTATATTATCTATAAATAAATATGCCTGAACCCCCACATAACATCAATCGAAACGACGATGGGATTTTATAAATATAAAGCAAAAATTTGCTTTTTTTTACTTGTGGTCTTCAATCATCCAACATGATTAATTAAAGTAAATTAATCAACAAAAAAAAAAAAAAAAATCAAGAAAATTCCATATAACAACTTTTGCTAACACTTTTTTTTAAATTGTTTACGGAATATTCAAACTATGACTAAAACAATCAACTTTTAACCACTAAATGTGTGAGATTTATACTCTTCGGTTCAATACATAGTATGACCCGCTGCTAAATAATAAACCTAAATAAGTCGAATAATTTTATATTTTTTTTAGGCCATACTTTTTGATCTCGATAATCAAAACTAGCGTTCGATTGGGAAAATTTTATTATCGCTCCATCATCAGTCCCATCTCCTAAACAATTTTTAAGGGCTCATGATGGGGATAATAGAATTTTTCTCGAAACGTCTCGTTAAGTTGAGAAAATAATAAATAACGGAGGCTTTATATTTTTGATGCATTTTTTCCCTGATGTAATAAATATACAGCGATTGAGTTTATTGATTTTTGAATGTAAATATTCAGAGGGTCCTGCTCAAGGGATGAGTGATGAGCATCAGTGCAAGAATGCGCTTTACAAGATTTTTTTAATGCTGTTTTTACAATTTCATTTACTACTAGGTAATATATAAATTATTACAATTAAAAGAAGACTTCTTAAAAGTGCTAGTGCAGTAAAGAACTTTTATATTTAAAAAAAAAAAAAAAAAAAAAAAAAAAAAAAAAAAAAAAATATTTTTAAAAACTTTCTTCAAAAATCGTCTTAAATAAAATACATTTTGAAGAATATAAAAAAATTTTACAAATTATTATGGCAAAATATTTATAAATATTAAATTAACAAGACATGTGAGTGTTCCTTATTGATGAGGCCAAACATCCCATATCCCGGGCGCTACACCCGCCTCCGGGGCATCGGCGGGCTAGCTCCATATAACTAGTTACCGGACCCCTCGGACCTGCACCAATAAAACTCACTTCCCCTTGTTAAATATATCTATGACTCAGTTAAAAGTCCGAATCGAGGTATTTTTTTGAATACTATTATCTTTTTCAAATAATAGATCTCGAAAAATATTTAGCTATAACTTAACCCCTGCTGCCCTCTGGGCTTTGCTGCTTACAGTAGTGTTAGAGCAGATCCAGATATTCAACCTTCAGTTGTTAACTAAGCGGCGCATAGGTGGAAAATTTTTCTTTAAAGTTTTTCAATTATTCGTTACGAGTTAGTAACTGGTGCTGACTAACTGCATATAAGGGGAAGTGAGTTTTATTGGTGCAGGTCGAGGGTCCGGTGGCCTGGTGCAATGGATAGCACGCCTATGCCCTGGAAAGGCGGAGATCCTGTCTGATTCCCGGGGGCCATGGATGTTTGGCCTCATCAATAAAAAGAACACTCACATGTCTTGTTAAATATATCTATGACTCAGTTAAAGTCCGAATCGAGGTATTTTGAATACTATTAATTTTTTCAAATAATAGATCTCGAAAAATATTTAGCTATTTATTAGTCCTCTATCAATTCCTATAAACTCAGGAGCCTGGAGAAAAACGCGTGGTGCAGGTCACGCAATGGTATAAACCTTTAATGAGTTAATAAAACAAGCGACATATTTTAATGAATAATGTAAACGCTTTTTTTAAATCCTGATTTGCATATGAATATTTTTTTTCTTTTTTTTTTCTGCAACTCTCTATTAGCCTAGATTCAGTTCGCCGCTACCGACGCCGTCGCGTTGTTTATCATAATTCGATTGGTGCACGAATAACCGTATAACGTTATCAGCAGGGGCGCTGTTGTTTTTTTATCGGCCAATGTGTGTGTGTGTGTGTCAAGGCATGGCTGGTTGTTGTTGTTGTTGTTGTTGCGTGTTGTTAGAGCGCCATGCCTTATCCTTGAGACCCGGCTTTAGGCAAAGCTAGAATCAATACGCGGTGTCGCACACTGGCGGAATTTTAAAGAAGCTTGCGTTGCAAAAAAAAAAAAATAAAAAAATAAAAAACCTCCCCCTCCTGTTGAGTGGGTGGCCAAAGAGGTTGGTTGGTCGCGACGCGAGTGGGAGAGCGTAAAAAAAATAAAAAATAAAAAAAATAAAAAGCGAGAGAGAGAGAGGCTTGTATCGATCGGAGAGTGAATACATCAAACTTCGCGTTGGTCTCGAAAATGCTTTTGCTTTTCTTTATTCGGTGGTTCGTTCTTTACTTTGTCAAAATCACTCTTCAGAACTTACCTAAAATTGATGAAATTCCAAACGATTCTGATAGTGACATTTCTAAATTATTTTATGTCAAAAATAGATCCCCCCTCCTCTCAGGATGATATTCTTGGAGTATCTTGATCATACAATACCCCACTAAATTTTCTATCAGGAAGAAAGTTTCACAATTCTCTTTTAAATAATAAATTAAATAAATAATCTGGAATCTAGCAGTAGCCTTCTTCCTTATTCGGGGTTGGCATAATAAAATACGGCCCAGAGGGAGGTCAATTCAGCAAAGGTGAAGGGGAAAGAAGAAATAACAATCACAGTGGACACTATCAATGTACTGAGATGGTTGTCAGCTTAAAGGACTAGCCAAGCGGATTTAATCAGGATCGTAGTCAGAAGGGAGGTCCGAGGACAACTGAAGATTTCGCGACCCCTCTTTTTTTCAGCAAGAAAAAATATGTATTAAAAAATAGTATTTGAAATAATATAATAGCAGGCCTATTTTAAGAAAAAAATATCTGTCGCACAGCACACAACTTTCTCTTATCTTTGGTAAGAGAAAGTTATGTTCTGTGCTTGTCACACCAGATTTTTACGTGTCGACATATATTTAGTTTTCGCCGATATATTAGAATCCAAGAGGTAAAATTTATAAAGGTGGGAATATATTTATATTTTGTTACCATGGCAATCATTTCTCCTATTTTTCCTATGAAGTGCAAGAGTAAAGTGTACTTCAAAAGATTTTAAATGACAAAACGAGAATATACAGTACATTTTAACGAGCATCTAAAACATAATTGATTTTTGAATTTTGATCAAAATCGTTGGAGCGAATTTGGAGAAAATCGAAAAAATACATCATTATTTTTGACATGAATTCAATACTTTTTCACTATAAATAGGGCCTATTAACATATTTATATAGGTAAGAGAAAGTAATTATTAAATTTTTTTTAAGGTCTTTTTGGACATCTAAGGCCATATAGACCCTATCCCTATTTATTTCAAATGATTTGTAGTCAAATCAAATGAAATAAATTTTTCTCGGTTGGGACTGGAGGCGAACCTGGGACTCCGGCACGAGAACCTAGTGTCTTCTCTCTGAGCCACGACTCCCGGACATTATTAAATTAAATTATATTAAAATCTTTAAATTTCTTATTTTGCTTACTTATGAGCTGGAGCTTCAATAATTTTTTTTTATTAATATATTATACCTTAATAATATATGATTAGCTAAGGGGATAAAGCACTTAAGCTTATAACCCGGAAGCTCGAGTTCAAATCCACCATATGACAAAAATTATTTCCAACTTTATTTGAAATGCCTTCACCTGAGTGAGGAAGCGGGAACCCACCTCAGTATTATTCCCATGAAAGTCCCTCTCAAGGTAACCACAATGTGACAGTTCTGACTTCAATGACTGAAGAGAGAAGAAAATAATATACTCTACCACAGCAATGAGTGAAATAATTCAAAATTCCATCTTTAAATATTGAAGATATGGATTTCACAGTCTTTATAAAAAGTAGTTTACCCAAAGCAGGATGAGTTGCTAGTAATTGATATCAATTTATTTACAAAAAAAATAAATTAATTAATTTATTACTTATGCCTCAAAAACTTCAAATTACAAGAGAGCAAATACCGACTAATCGCTCCAATAGTAAGTATCCTTTGGTAGATACACGTTTACAAATAATTAGGTATTTGTAATTTTACACTCGCTTTTTTTTTAAATGAATCGTTGAAAGTATACTTTAGGTGATATTTGTTTTTGGCCTTTTCAAACTAGACGGAAGAATGACAAGTTATTGTCATTAGACAAGCAAGTGAGCACGATACGATGGAAATAAAGAAAATAATTTTTTTTTTTAATCTATTAAGTTAAAAAAGAGGTCACCGATCTTCACAAAAATCCTTTAGAAAATAAGAGTATTATTTTATGGTAATTTTTGAAAAAAGTAGATTGGAATGGGTAGAAGAATGGAGTTATATTTTTAATAAATATTAATAATAAAAATCTGGTTTGTGATATTCTCCTATGGTGCCGTCCAATGGGGAAAATATCGCACAACTGTGGCGATAAATCGCCGCCGTCCGAGGCGAAAGATCTGAAGCTGAAGCCAAAACAACGATATCAGCCACATTTATATTCTATGCTAATTCGGCATGGCTGCGTGTGGGTGGGTATCTCTTTTGCCATGTGGGGTGGAAAGGGCAGGTACTACCCAACTGGCGAGAGATAAGTTGGCCATGTTTATCAGTGCCGTTCTGCCTGATTGCGTCACTCTGGAGCAAAGTGGAGAGAGAGAGAGAGAGAGATACCAAAAAAGACAATTTCACTTTTTGAATAGAATATAATACAAAATTATTTAACCCTTTTTTTCTTTCTCTTTTAGGAAAATAATAATTTTAAAATAAATTTTTTTTTTTTTAACAAATAATATATAAACTTAGGCTAATTTTAATTAGAAAAAAAAAATTTTTTTAAACCATGACAGCCTTTCTTCTATCCTTTCTATGAAGTACAAAAGTAAAGTGGTCTTCAGAATGTTTCAATGGCAAAATGAGAATATACATTTTAAAGAGCATCTAAAAAATAATTGATTTTTGAATTTTAAACAAAACCGTTGGAGCGAATTTTGAGAAAATCGAAAAAAAAAACAATTGAAAAACTACATCAGTAAAGTACTAGTACTTTTTGGTCGATTTTGATCAAAAAGTTTTTTTCACGCCCTAGGTGAGTGCCTAACTTAAATATAAAATTTCAACCACCTAGCTCCTTCATGCTTTAAATTGAACCCAGGCAGACACACACACACACCCAGACAGACAGACCATGTCGCGAAACCACTTTTACAGGGGGACCTCAAAACGTGTATATCCATCAAAATCTGGACATCAAATTTTGACTAATGAATGCAATACTTTCTCTATATATAAATATGTATATTAACATATCGATGTTCTAATTAGGTAAAGTCTAGTGTCTAAGAGACCATCTATTAATTACGTCACACCTAAAAAGGGGGGAGGAAAGTATCACCAGAATGTGACATTATGTGACAAGGGGCAGGGGTGAAAACCCTTGTGACGTCACATTTCAAAATTCGAGATGCTCAAAAGCGAAATTTATAGGTGAACAAAACTTTTTAATATTTACGAACGCAATCTATATTTTTTAATACTTTAGCACTCTCGCTATGAGATTATTATTTATTTTTTTTTGTATTTTTAATTAGCATAATTAGGTGTCTATTATTGATAAATTGAAAAATGTGTGACGTCACATGAGGGGGGAGGGATTTATAAAAAATGTGATAACCTGTGACAAGGACGGGGGGAGGGGATAAAAAGTCTTGAAATTCGTGTGACGCAATTTATGGATGGCCCCTAACTCCATTTTTGTTTATTTTTTAGGAGAGCCAAAAAACATTTCATTGTCATTGTTAGAGCCACTGTTAAACACTTTTCGTGGGCAAAATTCTAATTACGGTCTTGCCCAGTTCAGGCATAATGAGAATGATATTTTTCAACAGAAAATACAAAAAAATGATTTTCGAAAAAAAAGTGGAGTTAGACACCTTTTTCTACTGAGAGCATCGATATAGTCCCCTGGAAAGTCTTTATGCTGAATCATCGGAGTCTAATCTGGGCTCTCGCAGGGATCTCTCCTCTCTTTATTTTATGTTTTTAAAATTAAGAGCATGAGGAACCACCCATCATATACCAGTATATTTGATGATACTTTAGATCATTTGTATTTGGCAAAGCCAAGATCTCTCAAGCCATTGTCCTTTAGATATAAGGAAATTTTAAACTGTCTAGGCCTTAGAGAGGTGATTAATCATATAGAGAATATGCCCAATTGTTGTATACCTCCCTGGATTAAACCGGAGTGTTTATTTATTCTTAATCTTCTAAGATTCACCAAATGTGACACACCAGCTATTGTGTATAAAACGAATTTTTTGCAATTGCTAAGTCTCTTCCCTTCGTATAAAGTAGTATACACAGATGGGGCTAAAAATTCTGACGGAGTTGGGTGTTCTTTTATTGATGACAGGGAGCACGCCTTTAAGCTACATAGCTACACATCTATTTTTGGTGCAGAATTAGCTGCAGTGGAATTAGCGATTCGAGCTAATTGTCCTGGAAAATTGGTTGTTGTTTCGGACTCGGCCAGTGCTCTACAAGCTATAAAGAGCTTTGATAACAAGGTCCCTGTTATTTGTCGTATAAACCAGCTTATATATCGAATTAGGTCCCAAGGTGGAGATGTTGTATTCATCTGGGCACCAGGACACATAGGGATAGCAGGAAATGAGCAGGCTGATGTAGCTGCTAAAAAAGGAGCTGGAAAGATCGAGATAGATAACAACCAGTTATATTTTGGAGACCTAAAAGCGGTGGTGAAGAGAGAGTTGAAGAGAAGGTGGGAGGAAAAGTGGGAAGAGGAGAACGTGGGACATTTAAGAAAAATAATGCCAAAAATAATATGGAAAAAGAGATATTTACAGGAGTTAGGACGTCGGGACCAAGTAGTTCTAACCAGACTCAGAATAGGACACACACGACTCACACACTCATATCTGTTTAGTAGAGCAGACATACCTGTGTGCGGAAGATGTGGAACGATCTGGAGTGTCGATCACATACTATCAGAGTGCCCAAACTATTACGAACTAAGAAAAGAAATTTGCTTACCTGCAAGTATAGAAGATATTTTGAGCCTGGAGAAGATTGATGCAAGACTGTTCGAATTCTTGAAGAAAATTAAGATTTATGAGGAAATATGAAAAAGAAATGAATATGAAGAAATGAAATAATGAAAATGAAAATATGAAGAAAATCGAGTTTTTTTTTTTTTTTTTTTTCCTCTTCATTTTTGAAGAAACGAATATGAAGAAATGAAATAATGAAAATGAAAATATGAAGAAAATCGAGTTTTTTTTTTTTTTTTTTTTTTCCTCTTCATTTTTGAAGAAACGAATATGAAGAAATGAAATAATGAAAATGAAAATATGAAGAAAATCGAGTTTTTTTTTTTTTTTTTTTTTTTTTTTTTTTCCTCTTCATTTTTGAAGAAACGAATATGAAGAAATGAAATAATGAAAATGAAAATATGAAGAAAATCGAGTTTTTTTTTTTTCCTCTTCATTTTTGAAGAAACGAATATGAAGAAATGAAATAATGAAAATGAAAAGTTTGATTTTTGGTTTTTTTTTTTTTTTTCCTCTTCTTTTTTTGAAGAAACGAATATGAAGAAATGAAATAATGAAAATGAAAATATAAAGAAAATCGAGTTTTTTTTCTCCTTTTTTTTTTTTTTTTTTTTTTTTGAAGAAACGTATATGAAGAAATGAAATAATGAAAATGAAAATATGAAGAAAATCGAGTTTTTTTTTTTTTTTTTTCCTCTTTTTTTTTGAAGAAACGAATATGAAGAAATGAAATAATGAAAATGAAAATATGAAGAAAATCGGGTTTTTTTTTTTTTTTTTTTCTCCTTTTTTTTTTTTTTTCTTTTCCTCTTCTTTTTTGAAGAAACGTATATGAAGAAATGAAATAATGAAAATGAAAATATGAAGAAAATCGAGTTTTTTTTTTTTTTTTTTTTTTTTCCTCTTCTTTTTTGAAGAAACGAATATGAAGAAATAATGAAAATATAAAGAAAATCGAGTTTTTGTATTTTCTCCTTTTTTTTTTTTTTTTTTTTTTTGAAGAAACGAATATGAAGAAATGAAATAATGAAAATGAAAATATGAGGAAAATCGAGTTTTTTTTTATATATATGTATATTCTTTTTTTTTTTTTACTGTAATTGTTGTAAGGGCAAAAAAGCCATGGCAGCTATACGCCCTAAAGCATTAATAAATAAATAAATAAAAAATGCTAGAGGATATGTTTCAATATAATCTTCTTCTTTATATATATAATTCTTCTGTACGTGTGTATGTGACTGAACTCCTCCTAAACGACTGAACCGATTTTGATGAAATTTTTTGTGTATGTTTGTGAGAATCCCGGACATGTTTTGTTTCACAAATAACAATAAGTTAATCAGTAATTAACCGTTAAAATAAGAAAAAAATAAAAATTAGGAGAAATAGTTGCCATGGTAAGATAATATAAATATTTTCCCATGTTTACGATTTTTTATTTGTTTACATTTTGAATTCTAAAAAATATCGGCGTAAATTTTTTGTCTCTGTACCGGGAGAGTCCCGGAAAGTATATGATTCACAAAAAATCTTCAGTTCATGAATAATTAACCGTTAAAATAAACTCTGGTTAATCTTTAGAATAAAGTGCCAGCCCTCGCACTGACTGAATAGTTCACTCTTTTGACATTAGCTCAACATTCATGATTCTTTCGTTCTTCAATATATATTTTTACTTACTTTTTTGGGTTTTTTCTTTCTCCATTGTAATTTAGATGACAAAAACCTTGCGCATGACCTGTTCTGATTGAGATAAGTAAAGAAATTAATAAAGAGATGAATATTTATATTTATATTTATATATATATAGTGAGATTTATATTAAATGGCTTCTTATAAAAATGAAATAGTGAGAACGAATCATAAAAAGAAGAACGAAAGAATCACGAATGAATCACATCAGCGCCCTCTAGGTGGCCTGGCACTTTATTCTAAAGATTAGCCTAAACTCTATATATTATAAAAATGAATTGGGAAAAAATGTTTGTATGTACCGGTATGTATATATGTATATGTTTTATAGAAATCCACAATTTTCAATGAAGGCAAGCAAGGGGGGTCCAGGGGGCGCAGCCCCCTGGCTAGTAAAGCCCCGCCGAAGGCGGGGCTTTGCGTCTAGTCTTTATATATATAATTCTTCTGTACGTGTGTATGTGACTGAACTCCTCCTAAACGACTGAACCAATTATGATGAAATTTTTTGTGTATGTTTGTGAGAATCCCGGACAGGTTTTGTTTCACAAATAACAATAAGTTAATGAGTAATTAACTGTTAAAATAAGAAAAAAATAAAAATTAGGAAAAATGGTTGCCATGGTAACAAAATATAAATATTTACCCATGTTTACGATTTTTTATTTATTTACATTTTGAATTCTAAAATATCGGCGTAAATTTTTTGTCTGTGTACCGGGAGAGTCCCGGAAAGGATATGATTCGCAAAAAATCTTAAGTTCATGAATAATTAATTAACCGTTAAAATAATCTCTATTTATAAAAATGAAAAAGAGAGGCGAGCAAGGGGGTCCAGGGGGCGCAGCCCCCGCTAGATGGAAAGCCCCGCCGAAGGCGGGGCTTTGCGTCTAGTATTTAGTATAAAATATTTGACACGCATTTCAAAACGTTAGTAGTCTATAGGTGCTGAGTACAAATCGGCAGATCCATGGTACGATACCCCTAACTTTTTCGGCTGTTTGATTTAGTAAATATTAAAAATAAAACTCACTGTGTCATCTTCAAAAGTGATGGACATACAATGTAGAAAATCGAAAAAAACTTAAAAAGTACCTTAGTAAAGTGCTAGTTCTCTGTGACCGATTTTATTTCTCTTATCATCTGTAATCGAAAGTTGTGTGCTGTGCGACAGTCTTGATTTTGAATATCTATGCTGGGGTGGCTATCTGTCTTTTGTTAAAATGAGAGATATAAAATTTGGGTTTATTTCCAGGGACTTAAGTATAATAGCCGTTTTGTATAATTTAAAAATATTTATGATTATGAAAAAAAAAAAGAATTATGTTTTGCGTTTTTATTTTATATTTATATCGTATGATACGTTATGGCTTCATCACCACAAGTTTATTATGTTTTGTAAAATGTTGTATTATATTTTCCATTTAAATATGAAGAGCTTTTTGAATTTAAATCTGAATGGTTTTGGCACAGAGCCTAATAATAAATAAAATATAAAAAAAAAAAATATACCGTCCAAATAAGAGAAATGTAAATTCGTAAAGGCAGTTGATCTGAAAAGCTCAGAATTTTGTAAGAAATTCTTCTATCTATGAATCGAATTTCTCGCTTGACTTTTTTTTTTTACCATTCCATCTAATTCACTGGTTCTTAACCTTTTTAACTGTTGGTATCTTTTGAGTTTTTAAATTTGCATCTCGGGATATGACTAAGAGTTGTTCAGATAAATGTATTAATATTTTAATTAATTTTGCACCATAATATAAAAATATGAAATAAAAAAATGGAGTGGAAAATAAATTTTAGGAGGGGAGGTCCCCCCCCCCCCTGATATGGCCGAAAGAACTTTCTCATGTCTGGAATATCATTTTTCAATTATTTACACCCTAGAGAAGCGTCATTTTAAATTTTATTAAAAATTTGAGGGGATGTAATAAAAGATTCACTTAAAAAAAAATAGTATTATTTAATGTGGATAAAAAACAAATAACTGTATTAGCGTTTGGACAAAAAACAATGTTGTTTTGTTTTTAAAAGAAATAAAGGCCCACAAAATAACAAAATAAATAAATAAATAATACGCCTAAATAAAAACATTCAATACAAGGGTATGTATTTTGCCGTAGGCTATATTCGAATATAGGCCTACTTAGGTCTCTACCCTCTAGTTAACACTTTTTTTAAATTTATTTAAGATCTTTTTTAGGCAACGGAGGCCATTTAGACCCCGTTTATATTTATTTAAATTTATAGGTAGCCAATGGTTAACATAGGCCTACATATTAAAAAATTCTTACGCCATCCCCTGATTAGGAATCACTGATCTAATATTATGTCTTTTAACTAGTTCTAGCAGATTTTATTCCGTAATAGGCTTATTACTATTGACAAGACAACCATTGAATCGAGCTTTAAAATTTACCAAATGCAAATTTAAAATGGAAGTGAAATATTTTTACTAAATATAATAGATATAATAAATTTTATTAGAGAAGATATTGTATAATAAATATTATTTTTGATTAATTATGCCAATAATAATATTGTGTTTTGGCATTATATTAATCAAAAGAGTAAATTCAAAGCCCTCCGGACATTTATTCAATGAATAGATATTCCAATGACCGAAATATTTCCATTTTATCTGCAATTATTGGACAAAAAAATGAACAGTAGCAAGCATTTGAAACTAAAGAAGAAATGGTTAAGATATTCATATTTTAGCAAGACATGTGAGTGTTTTTTATTCAAATATATAGATCTCGAAAAATATTTATTCATATTTTAGTATAGCTCTACATTTTTTAATAATAATTTAATAAGTTGTATTAAGAAAGAGAAAACATTTTTTTTTTTTTAAATAAATAAATAATCTGTTTATTAAAGCTTTTGTGGTTTGACATATTATTATTAGGAGAATTTTTAATTATAGACCACATTTTTGTATTAAATATTTATTAAAAATATATAAATACTGTACCACGTTTCGACTGCTTATGGTGCCGCCCTTATCAAGTACTGTACGGAGCAAGTGCACAGTACTTGATAACGACTGCAGAATAAGCAGTCGGAATGTTGTATACAGTATTTATATTTTTAATAAATAATTAATATTTACAAAATGTGGTCTATAATTAAAAACTTCCAAAGCTCCCAAATAATAGAATAATAATAATAATAACCCAAAGTATTAGCAAAAGCTTGGCCCTGAAAATGGTCCTAAATGTTACCGAAACGTCGTTCCTGGCTTGAGACAATGAGACAAACTTAGCTGGCTCGTTTATTTTATTTTGTACAAATAATTACATTATTCAATTTATTATTATTTTTTTTTCATTAGTTTACGTTTTATTACAATCTTGGGTTGTTTTTTTATAGTTACAAGTTTAATATTTTTTTGTATGGTGTAATTATTTGCTTAAGCTCAAGTCTAACCTCAACAGGCATCTTCTCAGTTCCCGCAGTTGAGTTTCCCCTTTATGCTTCTCCTTTTGTTTTTATTTTCTTCCTGGCTGCATGTGACTATTGGTCATTATAGGTCTTCGGACCTTATGCACCCATTCCAAAAAAAAAAAAAAAAAAAAAAAGCCTTTATATTCCATTTCCCTCCACATCCCCTCCAACTCTATTTAAATATTCATTTCAATACTTCTAACAAAAAATAATGGATTGAATTTTTATTAAATAAAAATAATATAGAGTATATATATGCTAATACTAATATAAAATAAAATATAATATACTATATTATATATAGTATAATAAAATAATAATGATTAGCGCTAGGCAGTTTAAATATTTCCTCTGGCGTAATTCGTATATTTGGAGTTTTTTAAAACTCTAATTAATTAGAGGAATTTTTTGATGCTTCATAAATCGGGACAAATATATAGGCAGGTGTTACGTCAAATAAAACAACCAAATGATTTTATGGGAAATAAAATTAAATCCCCTTTTATAGTGAGTTAACAATTAATTAACCACACAAATATTTTAATGTTTAAAGTTTAAATACCTCTCTATTATGTTTCACGTTTTTTTTTTCTATTATTTTTGCTAATATAATTTATCCTTCTCCAAATATTTTCAAAATTTAATTTATTTTAAAATGTGATGGAAAGTATTGTAATCATTCTAATTTTTTTAAATTTTGAAATTTGAACGTTTTCGGAATAAAAGTAACTTTAAACTCTCTTTAATTGCAAAAACGTTCGGATTTTTAGAGACTCTCCTAAAAATGAGTAAACGGCAAGAAAGGAGCCAGGTCGCTGTGTGTTTTCTCAAAGTACACCTTTGAATAAAATTAAATCTTTCTTTAAAGTTTTAAATGGGATGAGAAATATTTATAGATATTCTTAGACAAAGGCATTAAATTTTGAACCTACCTATAAGCTTATATAAAAGTGACAGAAAGTAAAATTTTACTTTTTTAAAATAAAGAAAGATAATATCACAAAATGGTCAGAAAGCAAAATGAGTGCTAAGAACAGCTGACCCACATAGCCAAAGGATCCGGCCCATAAATCAATTCGTAAGGCCCTTGGTGGAAATTATATCAACATCCTTTTGACAGAGAACAACCAACAATTACGAGATCTCTATCGTTTTCATTGAAAGTCAGATCGTTGCTTGTTTGAATTCACCAAACATAAAAGAAATCAATATTATTTTTCTCTCTATAGTTTTATGTGTGACTCGCGCAACTTTTTTTTTTAATTGTATGAAAAATAAAAAAAAAAGATCACAAAAATGATTTGCCAAATTTTAATTTCAGTCGATTAAATATAATTAGTAGCCTCTAGGGCCTAGGACAGTGGTAGAGCTCCTGTCTCTTGTGCTAGGAGTCATGGGTTCGCATCCCGTCTCATGCGTCAATTGAATTGGCTTCCATTCAATTGAAATAAATAGGTACGGTGTCTAAACGGCCTCTGATGCCGAAAAAGTCCTTAAATAAATAAAAAAATATATAATTAGTAATTAAATTTAGTTTTTCAGGTTCCTCAAAACATACAGTTAGAATGAATTAATTGATTTATAAATAAATAATCATCTAAAAAGCAACTGTAAAGAATGTTATTCTATTCAAATCTGTCTGAAAATAAAATTACTTAATTTATTAAATCAATGATTTGCTTGTTTAAAGAACAATCCTATAAAGATTTAAGAGAAAACGTCTTTTTTTTATATCTGTGTGGAATTGAATCACATCTTGTGAGTACAACCACGAGTTATCCCAACTAAGGCTGTCATTCTCTTACAATTAGTACCTATATGTCAGAATACTTTTTGTACCGATCCCGATATACTGGCTAAGGAAAAAGAAGAATGCTTTGCATATTTTTTTTTTAATTGTATTAAAGTCTTCAGCATCTGAAACCATTTAGAATCAGTCTCTATTTATTTAAATTGATTGGTATCCAATTCAATTGAAACAAATTTCCTTCCTGGAACGGGATGCGAACCCTTGATCTTTGACACCAGAAGCTCTAATGCTCCGCCTCTGAGCCCTAGGTGCATATTTCGACCCACATATTTTGCGAACAAACCTTTTCACAGAAAACACTTAAAAAATCAAAAAACTGGATAACTTAACTAGTGATGAGAGGTGACTGTAGATCATAGGCGAGCAGGGGGGTTCAAACCCCCATGGGACAAGTCATGACTAATATCTATCATATTCATCTATGATATTTAATACAAATTATATTTCATATACATAGGATAAGAGAAAGTAAAATATAATAATTTACTCTAGCTAAAAAAACAAGCCAAAATGATTTATAAATACCCTAAAATAATCTTAAATTTTTGAAAAAAATTTCTTGATCTCCCCCCCCCCATCAAAATTTCTGGCTACGCCAATGCTGTAGACTGTGAATTGGGTATAGGAGACTTTGCAGCCAAGGAATTAAATAAAAAACTTTTATTTAATTATTAACCGACGACGTTTCGGTCGCAAGTCATGACCTTCCTCAGGCGATTCTAACAATTAATCGTACCTGAGGAAGGTCGTGACTTGCGACCGAAACGTAGACGGTTAATAATTAAATAAAAGTTTTTTATTTAATTCCTTGGCTGCAAAGTCTCCTATACCCAACTGGATAACTTATCAAAATTTTCCCAATATTTTTAGATTTTTTTTTTTTTTTGCAATTTCAATGAAAATAAAAAAAAAAATTAATCTTGTAAAGATTATACTATGATTAGACTAGGCCTATATAACATTATATTGTCTCATGAAATGGCCAAATTTGACGATTTTAAATTTTTTTTTTTTATAAATTAAGTAAAAAAAATTAATAAAATTGATTGAATTAATAGGCGGATCGGCTTATTATTTTCCTATCTCATGTTTTCCCTATAAGATGCCGAGCCTTGTGCTATAAGATAAAAACCATGAAGCAGAATAATACTGTATATTATAGTGAATAACATCATTCATAATTAGATAGAGTGTGCAGTCAAAGTTTAATAAATCTCCAAGAAAAGGATATTTTAATTTCAATGAATAGCAGAGGATGGTCTTTTGTTTTATTTTCTACTTTCTCTATATATATATATATATATATATATATATATATATATATATATATATTGAGAGAATGTATTGGAATCATGTCAGAAATTCGATAAAAATATGTTTTTATGATTTTAAATTTTAAATGTCCACCTGAATTAAAAACAAAATAGTGATGTTCTAAGTCACAGCAGATTTTTATGTAAATCGTGTAATAATCTCTTGGTGACAAATCGTTTGGACATTTTTGGATTAAAGGAATGATGATATATCAAGGACTCAACAATTAAGTTAATTAGAATAAATGGAAAGCATAGTGCCAAGTAGACTATATAAAATTTTAAATAGTGGAAAAATGAAGGTGCAAAATAAAATGAAGCCCAGGAATGCGGAACGAACCTGGGCTTAGGAGTAATGGCGGCGGTGGTTTGATCGATAGCACTGTAGGCTGGCACCGGGCGCCACGACTCGGTTCTTTCTACCTTGCGATGCCTAAGATGCTGCTTGCCCTCCCCCTTCCACACTACCTCTTCGATCTTTCTTCTTTTTTTTTTTCTTTGCCCATCTCCAAGAACATGCAATTCCCCAACGGATATGCAACTTTGCCCTCTTGGTTGGTGGTTGAAAAGTCACCAATTCAGGAGATCAAGTGGATGGATGTCAGGTGACCCCCTCAAGTGAAAATAATTCCATTCCACACAGATATAAAAAAAAGACGTTTTCTCTTAAATCTTTTTATAAGATTGTTCTTTAAACTAATAGGATACATTAAAATTTTGTTTTCAAACCAATTAAAAAGTTTTATTCGGTTTTTAGAAGAATTGTTTTGATTTAACATGATAGATCCAAATTTAAAAAATCTGGTGGGACAGGTCGCACAGCACACAACTTTCTCTTACCTTCGGTAATCGAAAGTTGTGTTCTGTGCTTGTCACGCCAGATTTTTTATGTCGAAATATATTTAGTTTCCACCTATATATAGGCCTACATGTATTAGAATTCAAGATGGGAAAATAGGTATTTATATTTTGTTACTATGGCACCCATTTCTCGTATCTTTCCTATGAAGTACAAGAGTGCATCAAACAATTTTGAAGAGAGTTTAAATGAGAATATACATTTGAAAGACCATCTAAAAAATAATTGATTTATGAATTTTAATCAAAATCGTTAGAGCGAATTTTGAGAAAATCGAAAAAAGTGAAAAAGTACATCAATAAAGTACTAGGCCTAGTACTACCTAGTACCTAGTAGTAGTTTGATTAAAGCTTATTTTCACTCTCCAGGGGGGGGTGTCTAACTTAAATATAAAATTTCAGCCTCATAGCTCAATTCCTTCATGCTTAAAATCGAACTCAGACAGACACACACAGACAGACAGACCATGTTGCAAAAACCACTTTTTTGGATTCAGGAGACCTCAAAACGTGTATATCCATCAAAATCTCGACATCGAATTTTCGACGAACATACTTTCTTACCGGGGGAAAATTCTATATATTAATTAACATATATAGAGGTAGGAGAAAGTAAAAATATAATAATATATAGACAAAGAGACGAATTTCTGAAAAATATTCATCTTTTCATTGAATTTTATTCTAAATTTTATTTTGATAAATGATTTTTTAAGATTCCCCCACCCCCCATAATTACTTTTTCTATCCCAGCTTTTTAAATGAAAAACTCAAAATCAAGCATATTAACGTTATATCTTTTCAGATGGACCAAGTCAAACGAAATAGAAAATGGTGATATCCTTCATAATTTTCTTACGTTCAGGTACACTAGAGATTCCAGGGGGGGGGGAGCCAAAGGAGCTTTGGCGCCTCTCTTTGACAAAAAATAATAGCCTAATTCTTTTTTAAGGTTTATTTGAATCTTGAACTAAATCATGATTAGGCTCATGATTACTTCTCTCCTTGAATGCGTCTTCACATCCACTACAGAACAAATTTCGCCCACCCCCTGTTAACAAAATCCTGAGATTATTCAGGTAATATCTCCTGTATCTTTTTTTTATTGTTGGCTGGTCATCCCGCCAGTTTTTAATTTAGACAAAATTGTACAAATAACACTAATACAAAAGATACACAATACAAAAACATTAATACATAATACATCTAACACAAATATTCTGCATCTTATTAAATTAAATTAGACCACATGATTTATAAAGTGCGAAATCGCTCATGATATACAAATACGATAAATAAACAAGTGCTTTGTCGCCCTCGGGGGTTTGGGGTGGGGGTGGGGGGCTCCCTCGTCTACCAAACCCCGGGGGGTTGGGCCCCCCGGCCGGCGGGTTTTTTTTTTTTAAAATAGGAAAAAAATTTTTTAAAAAAGAGGGCCCCATATATATTAAATAAATAAAATGTTGTAGGTGTGTTTTGGTGGGGGGGGGGGGGGGGAAGGGGGGGGGGGGGGGGGGGGGGGGGGGGGGGGGGGGGGGGAGAGGGGGGGGGGTTTAAAAAAAAAAAAAAAGTGCTTTGTCTTCCCTTTTTATCTGGCATAATATATATAAATACTTATATATTTGAAGTTAATTATTCATTGGAGCATTTAATATTAATTAAGAATCAATCACTTATTGTTTATTATACAGTAGCGAATTTAATAGACCTTAACTATAAATTTAAATTAATTTATGTATAGATATTCTATATTTTCAGAAACTATGATTTATTCCTCAAATACATATTTAATAGTGATTTAGCTTGTATTATCGCCTAGACTATTTGTTGTTGTTGTTACATATTTTACTAAGGTTTGTAAAGAAAATGTCATTATGGAGATAACCCACTTGCAAACTTTCTCATTCATATTGAAAACATAAAAGCTTTTAAGAAATTATTACCAAGAATTAATTTTCAGTTAAGTAGCAATAGTTGCCTATATACAAGACAGGATGAAACATCTTTAAGATAAGAACACTAAGGCCATTAACACACGATTACGCGATAAATTCTTGTCTTGTTTTTCTTCTAGTGATGTTTTTTGAAGGTGAAATTCTAACCCAATTAGCATCCTTCCCGAAACTGGTTGGGTATTAATGTATGCTTTTATGTTCAAACGAGGATAGAAGAGCTTTAGATAATCGATTAATGATCAATTTTCAATGAGGCTTTGGATTTCCAATTAATCAAGTTATTGCTTTTAGAGATGTGTGTGGCTAGGATCTGAATTGTTAATCCTCTTGAATTAAAATTGGAAGACCAAGCTTATTTTCAGCTGATTTAAGCCATAGGAATAATGAATTCTTGAATTGGCCCATTTTAAAATTAATCCGCTATCGCGTTATACATAAGTATATAGTTTGTCTAGATGAAAGAGACTTTTGAGGGGATTTAGATGTTTGAAGGAAATAGTATAGATTTACATAAATAATCCTTTTATTTCTACGTATATCAATTTACCACAGAATATAGTATAATCGTAAGGAGATAGAAGGTTTTTATGGTGAAAACTTGCCAATTTTTTTTTTTTTTTTTTGGCAATAAATCTTTACGTTTCAAGCCAAAAGGATCCCATTCAAAAAAATGTGAGGTGTGTGTGTGTGTGTGTGCATATGTCTTTTTTAAATTGGCAAACGTAAGAAGTTATTATTATTTGAGATTCCTACCTAGATCCATGTATATATACCCTAGGTGCTTTCGCAAAGACACACACATCAAACTCAACTGGCCTCTGACCGTAGACAACCGGCACCCCGTGAAGTTACATTATTTCCTATCTCAAACTGCTCCTCCTGGGTTAATTTCTAGCTAATCAACTGATCTTTATTGCTAGTTCTTCCCGGATACTTTTATTCAACCTTTGTAAGGATGTAAGGAATGAAACGATACTCAAGGTGCAACAAATATTAATAATTGTGATTTCTCAGCTTTCCCAGAGCCAAACTTATCGGTCACAGATAGTGCTAACCCACAAATATATAGTTCTGAGATATTTCAATTTTAAACTTTGCAAACAAACAAAACACCAATAAGAAGTTGTTTGCTACTGTCAGAGCACTCTAATGGCAATATCAGGCTGAGAAACAAATTGTACAACTAGTACAGATCTTTGTTGGAGCTGAAAAGTCGGGAATTGTGGGTTAGTACTATCTGCAGCCGTTGAATAGGTAAAGTTTTAAGAGGTAAGAAAATTACTTAATTTGAAGTGAATAATATAAATGAAACTCAATTGTTTAGTCAAATCATCTTCTTTATACAGTATTATTAATCAATTTCTTATATAATTAATTTCCCACTAAAATTCTTCGAGTGTTTTTTTTTTTTTTTTGAAATGTTATCAATGATAAATTAATAAATAAATAAAATGAATTATTCTTAACAAGTTAATTAATAATATGATGTCAACCTGAAAAATCCCTCTTTTTTAAATGACTTTATAGAAAAAGTCGTCGAAGGATTAATTTTCCTTCCCTGGTTGAGTGACTAATCACACCCTGAAACTCTTTAAATATGTATTAGAAAATGCAGGATTTTTTTTTAATGGAAATTTTAAAAGTTAATTTTCAAACTCAATAATTGACTTTTAGATTTTTTTGGTTTTTATATATATTGATCCAGGTTAAAGAAGAAAGATCTTTAAATAACTCTGATGATTTTAATAAATGATAAATGTTATCCAAATATCCTCCAGGGTGTAAAATTAGTTAAGTTCTCAAGAGGAAAGGTATTATCATATAACCCTCTAATTCTCCAGTCGAGGTCAGAACTTGATATTGTCTGTCTCTGATGAAATTAATTTAAATAATTCAATGAGCTCTAAATCACTTTAAAATTTCTTCATTATTGAAAATAAAAAAGAATGACTTTATAAGTGTATATTAATCTCGTTTGAGGCCTAAGTCAGATTCGGAGCAATGAAGTACTATAATTGAATAGCTTAATTTTTTTTAGAATTCTATTGGCGTCAAACGTCAATATTTTCTAAAGTGTTCATCTGTTAGTAACTAAAATCAATAATCTGAACTAATTATCTCATATATCTTGAATAGAAAAAAAGGACTCTTCGTAAATGATCAATTCATTAGAGAGTTGAAGCAAACTTTTTGTTCTTCTGACAAGATAATTCATTCATATGTTCATTTTTTTTTATTTTCTCTTACCCTATATATGAAAAATAGAGAGAGAAATTATTGCCATCATGTCGAGATTTTGATGAATATACATGTTTTGAGGTCCCCTGAACCCAAAAAATTGGTCTGTCTATCTGTCTAAGTGTCTATCCGTGAACAAAATATCTCAGGAACGAAAAGAGAAATTTTATATTTGAGTTAAGCACCACCCCAAGGGGCAAAATAAGCTTTTGAACAAAATCGACCAAAAAGTACTAGTACTTTACTGATGTACTTTTTCAGTTTTTTTTTTTTCGATTTTCTTAAGATTCGCTCCAACGAATTTGATTTAAATTCATAAATCAACTATTTTTTTTTTTATGCTTTTTTTTTTTAAGACATTCACACTTTTTTCTCAATCACACACGCATTCACACAGTCTTTTCGGCAACTTAGGCCATTTAAGATTTTAAACGATATCCGTTATTTATTATTATACATATTGGGGTCCAGGCGTTCTTATTTAAGCCATTTGGTATCCAAATGCCTTAAATAAAATCATCGGACTGCCTGGGGTTCGAACCCGCGACGTTCGGTATAGAAGGTAGGCACGCTACCAACTAATCCAAGCCCCGAGGGCTTTGGTGCTCTTTAAAAAGTATATCAGTGAAATTTTTCGTGGAAATAATTTGAAGTACACTTTACTGATGTGAAAGCTTTCTTAGCTCAGCGCCATCTATGAATCGCGTGATTAAGTTTGGAACTTAGGTTCTAACGGAAACTAAATATATCTCGACACAAAAAATCTGGTGTGACAAGCACAGTACACAACTTTCTCTTGCCGAAGGGTAAGAGAAAGTTGTGTGCTGTGGAGAATTTTTTTTGGAGAATAATAGTAGCTACAATAAAGGAAATTGAAGACATTTTTGTAGTTGAGCAAAATTTACAAAATGTTAGCGAGAATGTTTTGAAGAATTTAGACTAGGAAATTAATTGATTAGCAATGAAATTTGAATAAAGAAATGACCAACTGACTCTAATGAAACTCTTAAGGTGAAGAAAACGATAATAGAATTAAGTCGACACTGGCCCGTTTGATTAGCATGTAGCCTACTACCCTGGTCTTGTTTACATTTGTACGTCGACATGTTGTTGAGCAGACATGTCTAATCATGATTAGTATATGCTAATCTGAAGGCCTACTGCTAATTTACTTGAAGAATAATAATAAATTACTTTCTTCACATTAGAAATTGTAACAATGTAAACAAATTATGCAAAAGGTTATTTTGTAGTAATAGTAAATATCTGAAAAATTATTAAAATATAAATTATGTGAAAAATAAATTTTCAATTTCAAATAACTTTGAAATAATTATTATGTTAATATTTATCAATAAAGGGAGTTACAACGTAAATTAAAAATTAATTTGATACCAGTTAGTTTATAATAGAAGTTCAAAAGCTAAATGGGGTGAAAAAAAAAACAGATGGATTTAATTGAGATACTTTTAAGAGAATATGATGATATTATTATTTGTATAGAAAATAAAAATAAAAAAAAAAAAACATTTAACGACTTGGGAGGAAAAAAAGAGTAGAAAGGGAAGTTGATGAGATCCATTTACTTCAAGATCAGGAGGGAAGGCCTTAAAGGAGTCAAAAAACAAATGATACTATCCTTTAACTCCACCTGGCCATTTATTTTACTTCTTTTATTTTTTGCTAATCAGATTCTCTATGCTTTTTTTTATTAATCTTTTTACAAAAAAAAAAAAAAAAAAAAAAAAAAACACCGTAAAAATAATTTTGTAAAGAACTTCTTCCATAGTTTGAAATAGTTTGGTTGGGAGCAATTTTTAATAAAATATTCTACAAAGCTATCTTCAGTCATTTAAGAGTAGCTTTATTTTATATTATTAACATATAAAAATAGATTTGTTTTATTAAAATTTATTTCAGTCATTCAGGGCCTTGCTCTTGTATACTCAATGAATCTATTTTTATACTATAATAATTAGGGCTCGGATTTCGCCCTATTTGCCTTTTTTTAATTTATGGCTTAAAATTTAGGCCAATATGATATGTATACGTTTCATGAAATTCTGAATAAAATAAGAGGCATTTGTTAGTGCCTATAATGCCTATTTTGGCCGATTCTGGGTTTTAGTGCCTATTTCATCTATAAATGCCTTTTTAGTGCCTATTTTAAGTTCAAATAGCCAATTTCAATTTTTTTTTTGAATTATCAAGAAAATATTTCAAGGGGGGTAAAGGGGGTAATTACCCCCCCCCAGATTTGAAAAAAAAATTATTTTTAATGTAAAATTTTAAAAATTAGTACTTAAAAATTTGATTTGTATTTATATTCTGGCAAACAAGTACAGAATGCGCCTTTAAATTACCTAAATTAAGAAAAAATTGTGTGCTGTGCGACCAGTCACACCAGATTACCAAAAATAAGACATCAATTTTTTAAATTTTTGTATATTATTTCTTAAATAATGCCTTTTAAGTGCCTTTTTAAGTGCCTATTTTTACAATAAATGCCTTTAAAGTGCCTATTTTAATAATTTTTAGTGCTTAGTTGCCTGCCTATTTTAAAGATTTTCAGTGCCTATAAATCCGAGCTCTAATAATAATATATGAAGACCTGAAGTGAATTTTGATCTAAGTGCCATTTTTACTTTTTCAATTTTCGTTATATCCAGAATTATAATCTATGAGTCAAGCCACTAGAAGTATATTCCAAGTGCAAAACCTGTGTCTTGTAGACCAGAGCATTGCCATCAAAATGCGTAAGCTGTATGTGCCCTGCTCATAAAATAAAAACAAAAACATCATTATCTCAAAACTTTGAAAAAGGCACTTAGATCATAATTTACTTCAGGTCTTCATATACTGTATTCTTAAAGGGCTGAAGATGACTTTGTTGATCAAAGCCGAAACGTTCCGGAATTAATAGTGTTTAAAAAAAATACATGCTTCTTATTATTAGCTGCTTCCTCTTTTTTATTAACCCAATTCTATAACAACCACAAATTCTTATACACGTCATTATGATTATTTAATTATTTCAAATTTTTTTCTTTCTATGAGTTGCGGGAAAGAACGAGGTTTGAGGCCTTCAAATAGGAAGCGGAAGAAGTGCCGATTTAGCCCGAGTAACCGTGATCGCCATCCTCAAACTCACAAAATGTGAATCTCTGAGTAAAACATATGTGAGGGTTTCCGTTTAATCGAAATGTTTTCTTCACGAATTCAAAAAAAATCATGTCTTTAAGTATAATTTATAATATGAATTATCAAATTATTTGAAAAATGACCATAAATATAGGGTTCGTCGGTTTCAAAAAACCAATTTTTAAGACAAAATTATGAAATTCGAACTATCATCGACCAAAGTTTTGGTTAAGTCTTGAGGAAGGTAATGTTTTCGGGTAGGATGATTCGATAATTCAAACTTTAATTAATTAAAAAAAAAAAAATAAAAATTTCTATCATAAGTTGTAAATATGTCTTTTATTATCCGAAAAAAATTCCAACCCGGTTTCATTGAACACTTCAGAAAGCCGATATTTGTATAAACCCTAATCTTCACCTATTAATTACTGTATATACACATAAATACTTAAGATTACTTGTTGATTACTAGATTGTAGACCATACAATCTAAGTATGGTCTCTTTATAATAATTACTGGGTATGGTATATCTTACATTCCATTTATTTTTTAAATTAAAATCAAATATTCATTTTTTTTGTTTGAGAGTTGTTTGAAGATTTTAGTGCAATTCAATTCTCGTGAATGAAATTTTAATTAATTTAATATTGTTATAATAAATGATTCAAATGGGATCGATCCTGACAGTTTCCATAATTTAAGATACCTCAGTTTGCTTTCATGTGTGTTCTCTCTATGTGTCTGTGGTTCATGTTCGCCATTATTTATTTAAGCGGACAACTCCCTAAGAGAAATAGAAAAAGAAGAGAAAAACAAATTGGGGATATCTTAAAATAATTGATTTGATTAATAAAGAAAATTTGTAACCTTAGTTAAATTATTATTTTAAATAAAATACCGTTTCAAAAAGATATTTTTACTTATTCATGGAAACACAGATTGATTCAAGTAAGCAAATTTAATCATTAAGAAAGAACTAAACGGAAAACATCCCTTAATAAAATTTCAAGAAAGTCATTTTTCGGGAAAAGAAGAAACACTTTGCTTGTTGTATCAAGTAGCAAGCTAGATGATGGTTGCAAATTCGATGTGAAGCTGTTAGGTTAAATACAGTTAGATGTTTGATTTATTTATTTATTTATTTATTTATTTATCGTCCTCTGAATTCTCTTCATATGATCTTTCTACCTTCAAAGAGAAGAATAAATGATATAAATACACCAGGGAGAATCGCCTCTGACAAGTTCATATTCCCTTTGGTTTCTAATTAGGAAAGAAATGCCGTTGACGTGACGACGGATACCGATTGCTTCGAAGAAATGATAAAAGATGCACAAGACCTTATTAGGCGAACGAAGACTGACATGTTCCTAGAGAAGACTTGACAGGCGATCCCTCCGGACTCACCGGGATCATTAGCAAACACTGATAACATAGACCTTCATTAAATAGTAATTAAAAATTAATCAAACGAAATTTCAGAGTTGAACTATTATAAATTATATATTCCACCGATTTAGCTAATTGACTCGAACATAGAGGAGCATTAGAATTTGTTGTGTTCTGGATTATATCTCTTCTTCTTCTTTCTTCGCCTTAATCCCGCGGTGCGGGGTCGGCGGTTCTTGGGTTTTTGCGATGGGAAGTAAAAGAACAGGCCGGCCAGTCGCACGGTCTGACGCCTGTTGAAAATATAGAAGGGAAGAGACTGACATGGAAAGAACAGAAGTACTGCCAGTCCCAGCTAGGGCAGCTCGTGGTCGCCATCCACAAGATGTGGGCCTCTGAGCTTCTGTTCTGGATTATATATTTAAAGATTTATACATGTAGCTGTTTGTATTATAAGGTTTAGGCAGAGTAAAATAAGAGAGCAGTGATATTTATTTTAATAGTATTCCCTCCTTATTGACGATTGGACCATCTTCAGAACTTAAGGGTTGTCATTATGAGTAACAAAATTAACATATTAACTTTCACTAATGTTCGATATTTGTATCACATATCGAGCTCGGTGAGAACAGATCGCAATATATCAAATTACAGTCTCGACTATTATATATATTTGACTATTATAAGGATATAAAAATATGGTGTGACTGGTCGCACCAAATTTTTTGTGTCGACATATGTTTAGTTCCCGACAGTAGGAAATGTGAATGCATATGTAAAATTGCAACCATTTCTCCTATCTTTCCTATGAAGTACAAGAGTAAAATGGTCTTCAGAAGATTTCAATGGTAAAATGAGAATATACATTTTAAAGAGCATCTAAAAAATAATTGATTTTCGAATTTTAATAAAAATCGTTGTAGGAATTTTGAGAAAATCGAAAAAAACTGAAAAAGTGCATCAGTAAAGTACTAGTAGGTACTCTTTGAGTTTTTGTTCAAAAGCTTCGTGTCATGTCCCGGGGGTACTTATTTAAATATAAAATTTCAACCTTCTAGCTCTTTTCGTTCTTGAGATATTATTATTATATAACAGACAGAAGACCATGTCGAAAACCACCTTTTTTTTATTCAGGAGACCTCAAAATGTGAAGATCCATCAAAATCTTGACATCGAATTTTTGACATAAATCCAATACTTTCTCACTTATATATATATAAACAATATAAGAGTAAGAGAAAGTAAAAATATATATTCTACTGTCGAAGACTAGAGTTGGTCCCCCGATTTAAGTGTCTTCTCATCTATACTATATTTATTATTTGGTAACTAATTTAATTTAAATATGTATAAATAAATTATTGAACAAAACATTGAACGAACTAAGCTTGTTAAACTTTAGATCACTGAGCAAGAACTTTACCTCTATCTTTGAGTTCAGGTTTTTTAAATTGATAAAAATTAAACATTTTGAGATTATTTTTATATCTGAAGCATCTCTAGGTTCCTGTTAATTAGATTTATACGGTCCAAATGAAATGAAATGCTAATCACCTATTTAATCTGATTTTTAAAGGCAAATGATCCGTTCTATCAATGGTGCATGAAGGAATTAATTAATGCCATTGTACATCACAATTCACATATATAATTATAAATCTAATTGATTAAGAATTAAAGGATAAAAATGATCTTTTTGGTGGAATTTTTTTTTTTTTTCAACCACAAACCGCTATTTTCGAGATGTTTACTCCCCTTTCTTTTTCTACTTGACAGCCACAAATCCCTCAAAATATAGCCGTTATGATAAAACAAAAAAATAATAACTAGTCTGAAAATTGGAACAAAAAACATCCATTTAAATCCTTTCTAAAATGTACTTAAGAATATTTTATAAACTACTTATTTAATTGATTACTTTCCTAAATTCTCTACCCTACGTGATCAAAATTAGTAACGACTCATTAAACAAGTTCTTCCAAATTTATTTTCTAACACATTTCACCGTTTCCTCAAATTTTGTGTCTGAGATTTTGGTTTCAAAAGGTTTGCTTGACCTCTATCGTATTGTACATCATAAAAAAATCTAATAATATCCTTTACAAAATATCGCAGCGATATTTCTTTTTCATAACTAATAAAAAATAAAATTAATTTTGCCTATTAAAAATTTGATTTATTAAACTATTATTCCTCCAGTAATCAGTAAAGGGCAGTTGTTGTTATATGTAAATTATCTATTGATTATTATTAATTACACTTGAACAAAAGATATAATTATCAAATATTTTTATTATCATATAAATAGGCTTAAGAAATTTTCATTCATACAAAATAATTGGAGGCTAATAAAGGAAATACCTATATGAAGGGGGAGATATAATTATAGCAAGATAACCTGGTTCGATCCCCTTTTGTTAACGAAAGGGTGGAGCTTTACATAAGAAAGGAAATATCAATTCATTTTTCTAAGAATTTTTTAATTTGAAAACCTTTCAATAAAAATAATCCTTATTCCACTAATAATTTCTTTGAGTCCTTCTATTTAATCACAGTTCTGTTCGTTCATTGTCAATTTTGACGTCTTCAGGTAACTTTATTGATAATGGCAGTTTTTAGGAATGAAGTGGTATGAGTAGAATTTATTAGTAAATTAGTAAATAAATACTGTATACGTGATGATGATATATGTTAATTATATAAAGCAGCGGTTCCCAACCCGTGGGCCGTGGGCTTATTGGAACTGGGCCGCGGACGTCTAAGGAAAAATAAAAATTCTATAAGCCAATATATAGGTTTACATACATATAGGTATACACTGGGCCTCAGCGGTTTTTTTACGGAAAAAGTGGGCCGCACATCAAAAAAGGTTGGGAACCGCTGATATAAAGTAATATTTTAAGAACTGAAAGAACTATGAGGCTGAAATTTTATATTCAAGTTAGGTAAGTAAATACCTTCTACCTCCATGCAAAATCTTTCCTACTTTTTCAGTTTTTTTTTTTTTTTCTTCGGTTTTCTTAAAAAGTTCTCTAACGAATAGAGTAGTGAAAATATACGTGTGCTGAGATGACGGAACCTCTCCCTCAAATAGTGAATTTTATTGTTTTTACCTATTTATTACCTATGATTCATTTTTTTGAAAAATGCGAATTGTCATTAAAGGACCTCAGCCCCAATTTCCTCACAAAATATTCCAAACTACCAAAATATGATAGAAATATGTTGAATTTTATTATTGTACCAAAACTTTTGTCTCATTATTTCAAAATCCTGATTTTGTAATTATAGGTTCTTGAATGCACACAGAGATTTATTTTTCAGCATCTGAATCCGGCCTTTTTTTTATTCAAATTAGTTGTATAATCAAATTAAATTTTTGTCTTCCAGGACGTGAGAAAAACCTCGAATTATTATTATTATATCAAAAGCATTCAACCACTAAGGTCTCGGATTTTTAAAACAAGAATCGAGACTTTTATCTATATATTAAGTTCCAGCAATAATTATGAAACAAAAAAAAATATCAAAACTTTTGCTTCCGACTGTAAAATATGCAAAGTTTTAATAAGTAGATTCGTGAAAGTATCAATAAATTTTAAACGAATGAATTAAATTCATGAATGAAATTAGGCAAATCCAAAGGTTCATTCATTCTGGATCCCTTAGGAGGCTGTGGAAAGATCTCTTTCACATCTTGATTAAATGTCCAATATATGAAAGCTTGCTTGCGCTTTATGTAGTTAATGAACTCGAAGTAGCGAAAATAGAAAACAATGAGTTGTTTGCCTATGTATTAAATCCTACCATTCAGACAAGTTTGCATAATTTATCCTTCCTAATTGTTAGCCTTTTGAACTTAAGATCTTTTATTATAAATGAACGCATTATTATTGTCGTTAAATTTATTGTGAACTTAAACTTGAATTTAAAAAAAGTTAAATTTCCTAGGATTATTATATGACCTATATTTGAGAAGGGTGTTTTATAATTTTATATAATTAAATTTGTATTTTATTTTTGTTCTCTTGAAATTAATTAATATACAAAAGTAGGCGAAAGAGAGTCCATCCAACAGAAAAAATTCGATGATTTCAGACAATTATTCATACACTCTCTAGGCTTATCTATTGATTCTAATCTGTCCGCAGTCTTACAACCCATTAATCGAATCTACCGGGTGCCTACGAATGAACTCTCTCATTTAAAAATTAAATTAAATTAACTCGAAAAAAGAATTAAATAAATGGTATTTTTATTTGAAAGTAAAAAGTAAAAATTTTGAAATTAGTTACGTATATTGCCATGGGTGGCGTCGTAGTCTCAATACAGAGTTCTAGAATCTAGAACATGTTTCAACCATTTTCTTTGTTATGTCAAACACTTTCGCTTTCAGATGAACTTAAACAGTCTGATCGCTCTGGACTTCAAAGCACTATAGCGACTCTGTATTGGGACTAGAGCGTACTGTACAGTGAGCGCCACAATTAAGTCTCCACTTGATAGCTAGAGCCATAAGTATATGGTATAGTATCACTAGCGGTCCCAGGGGGGGGCCCAGAGGGGCCCGGGCCCCCCCATTGGACCGACAAAAATTCAAAAGTTTTATTTAATATTTTAAAACTAAACAAAAAATTATAAATTTGCCAGAATAGATAGCTAAAAACGCAGATTTTAGTGCTTAATTTTCAAAAATTTTTCCAAGCCCCCTAGACCTCCGGAAGTAGTCTGTCCGGATCTGGCCTCAATAAATCATGGTAACCCTAGGTATGATTACACTGTGCTACAAAATGAAACTTTTTTTCTGGCCCTGAGAAAGTTCCTTCAGATTCTTAAGTAAAATGACCTCCTGAATCCAAATATGACCTTCGTTTACCCTCAGCACGTACCGTTTTCGGGGGGTAGCCCCCTACTTATTTCCACCCCTTTTCGTTAATTATAGGGCCACGAAAAAAATTTGGAGGGATGAAAAGGAATATTTTAGCCTTTACATTTCTTCAGAAGGTCTAGAGAAGTGAAAAGTTAAAAAACATTAACATTTGGATCTAAGGGGGGGATGCGGGGGAGGATTTTGTCCCTTAAAATGCAAAAAAATCATTAAAAATGATCAATTTTTTCTGATTTTTCTCAATTTTTTCACTGATTTTCTACATATTCCAGGCGGACAGACCCACCTCACCCTTCCTTAAACATCCCTCAACTAAAAAAAAAATATATAGGATAAAGCAGGTGTGAGATGTGAGCGATTCCGAAGCCCTTGCAAGAAGAATTTTTTTCAAACTTTGACAAGAAATAATTTCTACCCCTTTAGATAAAATATGGCAATATTGAAGGACTTAGAAGAATCCGTAAATATAACTTTAAATTTGTGGAGATCAGCCCAAAAAAAAAAGTTATAGGCTCATATTTGCCAATTTGACCAACTGAGCTGTGAATCTACCATCTTCTTGCAAGCGCTTCGGAATTGCTCACACCCCACCCGCCTTATCTTATATATTTTTTTTAGTTGAGGGATGTTTAAGGAAGGGTGAGGTGGGTCTGTCAGCTGGAATATGTAGAAAATCAGTGAAAAAATTGTGAAAAAATCGATCATTTGAAAATGATTTTGATGATTATTTTTAATGATTTTTTTGCATTTTAAGCGACAAAATCCTCCCCCACATCCCCCCCTTGGATCCAAATGTTAATGTTTTTTAACTTTTCACTTCTCTATACCTTCTGAAGAAATGTTAAGGCTAAAATATTCCTTTTCATCCCTCCAAATTTTTTTCGTGGCCCTATAATTAACGAAAAGGGGTGGAAATAAGTAGGGGGCTACCCCCCGAAAACGGTACGTGCTGAGGGTAAACGAAGGTCATATTTGGATTCAGGAGGTCATTTTACTTAAGAATCTAAAGGAATTTTCTCGGGGCTTTTTTTCTCGTAGCACAGTGTTATTAATCATGATTAGAGACCGGACAAAAAAGCATAAAAAAATGGAAAAAAAGTGCTTAAAAAAGCATAAAAAACTTGAATAAAAAGTTGTTAAATAAGCATAAAAGTTGAAAAAAAGCATCTCATAAGCAATTTTTACTCATACCAATGGCGTATACAATTTTTTTTTAAAGAAACTAAATTTATTCCGCCCCGCCCTGAGAAAAATTTTGTTTTTGCGGAACCAAATTTTTTCACCCTGCGGAAAAAATTTTTTTTACAGGGCTATAATTTTTTGCACTGCTGGGCTTTTGAATTTTTTTTTTTTGGGGGGGGGCCCCCCCCTCTTATACATGTCCCTGGTGTATGCGTGTGTGAATTGGAAAACGTGTGTTTTTTAATAAAAAAAAAAAAAAAAAATTATAAATATTCGTAAAATAAGTTCAAATAAGCGCGAAAGGGAAAAAAAAGCATGAAAACTCAAAAAAAGCAAAAAAAGCATAAAAAATGCAATCTCAATGCACTTAATTTTTCCTAATTCGTATAGAAATTAAATATCTAATGGTTGCTTATAAAATTGAGCAATAAGCATTTTGCTTAAAATCCGGTCTCTAATCATGATATTTCAGTAAACTTGGTAATTTTTTACAATTGATCAATTTTTGACTTGCTCATGTTTTCGTGTATGTTAACGGTTACAGAAATATAGCTCTACATTGTTTAAGGGTTAAAAGGTGGCTATTAAAACTTTTTGAAGATGGCTACTAAGCGAGAGTGACGTATCATTTTGATATTATTCAAATTAGGCTATACAATTGTTTAAATGATTTTCGGACAATTTTCTTTTTTTTAATTTCATTTAAGATCTTTTTCGGCATCGAAGGCCATTTATTTCAATTGGATTGGTAGCCGATCTAATTGAAATAAATTGTCGCATGAGACGGGATGCGAACCCGCGGTACAAATGGCCAGCACACCAAGGCCCGAGGGCCTCTTCGGTCAATGACGAGCGAAATATGTTCTGACACGAGTCTTCAAAATTGTACCGTTTTGTTTTAGCATATTATAAAATTTGTAAACGGATACAGTTCTTTATCAATGCTAATTTGAATCCGGAACTAAATAAATATCACCCCTATTACCCACTACTCTTCTGGTGTGCGCCACTGCCTCTTCACCTTCTCTACATAAATTTTGGACCATTGGCTAACAATCCCGGTGAAATAAATAGAGACGGGATTTAAATGGCTTTCGCTGCCGAAAAAAAGCTTAAATGAATAAAAAAAAAAAAAAATTTGGGCCCCCCCCTTGACCAAATCCTGGGACCGCCACTGTATAGTATATGGGGTATAGTGAAATAATTTTAATGACCGAAAAGGTAAAACGTAAAATCTGGTACAGATGATTTTATTTTACCTTTTCAAATTTAAAATTATTTCACCATATACCATATACTTAAGGCTCTAGCTATCAGGTGGGGACTTAATTGTGGCACTCACTGTACAAGCGCCATCTGTGGCAATATTTATAAATAATTTCGAAACTTCTATATAAATTTTCGAAATCAACATACCTTCATCGACTATTGATTTTCTTTATCGAATTATTTAATTTTAAAATCAAGGACACCCTGTATCAAATTTTTATATTTCCTTTAACTCTGTCAATTGCTCTTTTACTTTTTCCTAAAGATTTTCTTATTCCCAAAAACATTTTCGAAATTGATGAAAGAATGATGATCTATGTTTTTTTTTTCAATAATTCTAAAATGACTTTTTTTTAAGTGGGATCAGAAAATAATTTTTGATTTTTTTTTATTGAATTAGATTTAATGATTCACAGGCCAGTAATTCTCAAATTGAGTTCCTCGATAATTGAACAGAGATAAATTGATAAAACGTTGCTGATAGGTTAATGCTGTTCAGTACATACTTTCCATTGTTCCTTTTATTGAATAATAATCTGTTTCAAAATGCCATTAAACAACTGAATGTATTCAATCATATATTCATTTATTAATTGATTTGATTCATAAAAGAGAGCAAAATGTTCAAATTTTATTGTTCTATTTTAAATATGCAATTATTATTTTTTGTATATAAAAAGTATTAAGTAATTAATATTTTAAAGTGAAATAAAAAGTTTCAAATTGATAAAAAAAGGTATGATATTATTCATGTTTCTATCTCTTTTTCTTTAAATATACATATGCCCACGGGGGGTGGTGTAGGGGTTAGGTGTACCTCTACCAAACGGGCGGGGGGGGCCCGGGGGTGTTTTTTTTTCTGTTGAAAAGTTAATATTATTAATTTAAATTTTTATGGTGGGCGGAGAGGAAAAGGGAGAGGGGGGGGGGGGGGGGGGGGGGGGGAGAGGAGAGAGGGAAATTTTTTTAAAAAAAAAAAAAAAAAAAAAAAAAATATAGTACTTTTTAATGAAAAAATTTTATTTACTTGTATTTGTTCGAAGTTCAATTTAATTAAACTTTTTACTTTAATTGCAATTTTTTAATCCAAATATCTCCTCTTTATTGATTGTATAGTAATTATTCAAAATGTAAAATATTAATTCACAATCATCCAGATCTCATGGATTGTTTATATTGATAAAATATAACCTACCTATATATTTTTCCATAACATAACAGTTAGATGGTCGCGATTGGAATCGATATTTTACATTTTGCTAATCTATTTTTCATTTTTATTTCAAATTTTTGTTTTGTAATTTCCTTTGATATTTAGGGAGACTCAAAATACGCCACTGCATGAATTTAAGGTGGAATGAAACTTTGTTTCTTAAGTATTAATTAAAATGTTTTGCTCAGTGGGAAGACATTAGCCTCTCGCACGGGTCCCGGGTTCGCTTCCCATCCCAAGCGAGAAAAATTTATTTCATTTGATTACAAATCATTTGAAATAAATAGGGATGGGGTCTAAATGGCCTTAGATGCCGAGAAGGACCTTAAAAAAAAAAAAAAAAAAATTAAAATGTTTTAAAGTGGAACTTTTATTTGATGGCCTCAGAATTTTTTCGCTCTTCTATCAGCATGTCCGTTACAAACCGTGATGTCAAAGGCCGTGACGCTTCAAGCCATGACGTTACAAGCCGTGACGACAAAATAGGATTAGGATTAAAATATTTTTATTAGCATCTTTTCTTTTACAATTCGCATACAGTGATGCCTGTAAATTTAACATTTTTGGCTTCAGTTCCGGGTTATTGAACCCTCTACCTGAATTTCCTTATTTTACTTTTTCCATGTTTTCTTTAGCTAACTTTATTAAAAGAAAAATTTTTATAAAAAACCTTTTGCATTTTTATATTAGAAAATGAATTATAAATAATAAATAGAACGGGAAGCAAACGAAGTAAAATAAGAGAATTCTTTACATTCTTTTTAATTGTCGCATTAATTGGCTTGTGTGATGTTCAGTTCTTCTCCAGAAGTTCTTTGTTATTTTTTCTAAATGCTCGCTTAAGGTGTCCATTTTCAGCCCTTCTCTAATTATGGCATTGTTTAAACAAACTAGGAAAGTTTAAATTTAATATATATGACGAATTATAAAAAAAATAATTGTGAGATTTAATTATTCAATTTTTAAATTGATAAAATATAATTTTTTACATAATTAAAAAAAAAAAAAAAAAAAAAAAAAAACATTCACACTTTTTTCTCATTCACACTCACACTCACACACACATTCACACTGTCTTTTCGGCAGCTCAGGCCACATAAGACATTTACGATAACCGTTATTTATGAATTTATATATATTAGGGTCCAGGCATTTTTATTTAAGCCATCTGGTATCCAGATTTTACATAATTTAAAATGATTCAAATCTTCAATTACTAAATAAATATTGTTCTCAGTTTTTAACATTCGTCTATTGATTTCCCATTATCATTCCCATTTTCCAATTATTAAGTTAAGATTAAATACTCAGTTCCGGTCACCATTTGTGACCATCATCAGAGCTAAAATCAACATACATATTTTTTAACTCAAGGCTTTCAAACTCAATCTGATCGTAAAAAAGACAATGCTATAAATAGAATGTTATAAATTTAAGATCAGATTGAGTTTGTAAGCCTTGTGTTATAAAATATGTATGTTGATTTTAGGCCTGATGATGGTCACAAATGGTGACCGGAACTGAGAATTTGCGCAAACCAGTCATCAAAGTTGAATTTCCTGAGAAATAAAATAATTTAAAAAAATTTTATTTCAAATTCATTAATTCCACCTGAATATATTACAAATAAACTTCAAAATTCATATTTGTATTTATTTGTAAATGTTGTATTTTGCGAAGATGTTTTCTTACTCCCAGCCTAATAAATAAAAAAAATTATAATAAAATTACACTCAGTTAAGTAGGCTACTTTGGGCGAGCTAAGATTGGCATATAGTCTATTATACTCCTTTTACTCCAGCTTCCTTTCTTTCTATCTACCCCATCTATAAAAAAAGGTGGTGGGAGGGCAAACTATTTCTGTGTTCAGCTTCTTGTTAGGACAACACTCCGAGAGAGAGTAAAATAAAATGTAAAATGGAAGATAAACAAAACAATTAACCTAATTGATCTATACCAAGTTGTATACAGACTAATAAAAGCATTCGCTTACTCCTCCCACCAGAAGACCAAAAGAGATCCTTTTGACTTTTATTCGAGAGTTTGACCAGCAGTAACCTTTGAAAAAGCTTATTATTATTATAATAATTTTGAATTCTCTAAAAAAAAAAATTTCTTTGAAATATTTCTTACTTTGATATAGAATTCAAAATATTAGACGTGTTGTCATCTGAAAAAATAAATATAATTGACAGATAAACAAATTTTTTTGTGCCTCCTTCAAAAGATTCCCTCCTTCCTCACTTTCTTTGATGAATTCCAAACAATTAATTACTGTATTTTTTTTTTTTTTTTGTTTAATTTTAAACGTGTCAGGATGAAGTAATTAACATTCACTTGTTTTAATATTAATTAATTAAAATACAGGTCAAATTCTCTAAAGATTTGAACCGTTTCATAATAAAAGAGGAAAGGCTCTGAATTGCCAAACATGGTGAATCTTATATCTTTAGTCCATTTCGTTTCGAGTTTATATTTTATTAACGCTCACCGCGTGCGCTTCTTCAACTCTAGAATTTCTATATTTTAATTATCATCTTAAGACGGCCTCTTTTAATGTCAGTTAGTAATAGCGTAATTAGGATTTTAAAGGAGATCGTAACTTCAGACGGGCTGAGATCTAAATTAGAAGCAAATTAGCTTGGAGTACAGATATGCACCATGTCTTGAGTTTATACGCGTCTCTTTGCCTCCAGGTTTTGTCGTCCTCAGGGCAACTTTGCGTTGTTTGTCCCTCAAACATCCATTTCCCACCCAGGGACCCATTCTCATTTGGTCACTGATCCCGGAAACTGTTCACTTGTATGTCCACTGGAAATAAAATAAAACTCATGCGGTCACCGGACTTTATTATACCTACAAGGCTTACAAAATCATTATATTGTTTTAAACTTTGTTCTGCTTTTTGGTTCAATTATTGAGGTAATTAAAAAATAAAAAAAGAGAAAAATAAAATCCTAAATGTAACTCAATTAAAATAGACTTTCCTATATAACTTTAACCCTTTGGGTATTATAGAAAAGTAAAAAAAGTTTTCAATTTATTTATGAATCAAAATCAGTGGAGGAATAAAGGAATGAATTGTGTGATGAAAACTTTTTTTCTATCATTTAATTTTATTTATTTATTATTTTTGTTTAAGCATTTATACACCCTTTCCTTTTTATTTAAATCGATTCAAATTTTGTTGCTTGGGCGAATCTCTGACCTCTTAAAAGAGGCGAGTACTCCACTATTTATCCAGGGCTTTGTTTATTAATTTTTTCTTTATCTTACCTATATACGTATATATAAATATATATAGAGAGAGAAAGAGAAAGTAAGGATTCATGTAAAAATTCAGATGACTATATTTTGATAGAAATACACGTTTTTAGGTCCCCTGAGTCAAAATAAAGTATTAAGGAAATGATCAACTAAGTATGTAAGTTAGGTATTTCACTGAGGGGCAAAAATAAGCTTTTAAATAAAAAAAGGACTAGTACTTTACTGATGTACTTTTTCAGTTTTTTTTTTCGACTTTCTCAAAATTTGTTCTAAAGATTTTGATTAAAATTAATGAATCACTTATTTTTTAGATTCCCGTTAAAATGTATATTCTCGTTTTGCTCTCAAAATTGTTTGAAGCAGACTTTATTCTTGTACTTCATAGGAATGAGGAGAAACGATGGCCTTGGTAACAAAATACTATTTTCCTATGATTATAAATTTTACATCTTGAATTCTAATGCACTGTCGGAATACTAAATATACCAGTCGAAACAAAAAATATGGTCTGACAAGCACAGAACTCAACCTTCAATTACAGAAAAGTCCACACCAGATTTTTTTAAATAAATTTCTATTTTCTAGTCTCTGAATCTGAATACAAAAGGGTTTAAAAATTCATATTTCTAAAAAATTTCTTGATAAAAACTGACCCGACAATACATCTTCAACCAATCACCCACTATCTAAAAAAATAAGGACTTGGCAGATTGAATTAATTTCATTTGTGCCATAATTTTAAAATAACGTGCTGAAGTATTAATTACAAAAATGTTAAAACACTTGCGGGAAAATTTTTGTAGAAGGGGTGATATAATTAATTTCATCTTTATATTATAAAATATAATATACACGCGAAATAATTCATTTATTAATGGCTGTTTTAGGTTTTGGGACGTCAACAAGGCTGGTTATGTTTTCCAATTTTAATCAAGGTAACACTATTATCAATAATTAATCAAATCATCTCATTAAAATGGCAACTTAATTATAATGGTTGCTAGGCTCGGGGGGGTTGAAATGCAAAATATTTGCCTAACGAGTGAAAGAGAGAGAGAGAGAGTATGTCCAAGGTTTGTTCGTTCGTCAATCGCAAACGAATCGATTCTCCTCTTTGATTTGACTTTTTTTTGCCTTCCTCACAACAAGTAAAACCCGACGTTCAACACAATAGCCAAGGGACGGGCCTGGGAAGTCCTTGACAACGTCCCAGGAGGTGGAGTGGAAGTGAGTTCAAATCAATCATCAAACTCCAAAAAAAAAAAAAAACGTGTCCACTCAATCACCATCCTGTGGAAGACTTCACTCAACTCATCTAGAGATATATTTACGTATTTCTTTCTATACTTTACATTTATATAAGCCTATATGAATAGAATTAAACAAATGGGTTTAAATTTGATTTTGAAATTTGTGTGTTCGGCCATCCTTGGGTGTGTGTGAGATACTTTACCTAATTTGTTTTCTAAAGTTTTTTCAATATTATGTTAAACTATATTAGATCTGAAAATCATATAACCAAGTATTTATTAATTTAAATAAGCGAAAAATGTAGGTACCGCCGGGAGTCGCACCACGGATCTGTCGATTTACGCTCAACATGCCCTACTACTGGACCACAGTACGCACTCGCTTATTTAAATTATGATAGATCGCTAATTTCAGTCTACTAGAGTACTACTACTGTGGTCCAGTAGTAGGCAATGTTGAGCGTAAATCGACAGATCCGTGGTGCGACTCCCGGCGGTACCTACATTTTTCGCTTATTTAAATTAATAAATACTTGGTTATATGTTTTTCATAATTACTTCATGGACCAACACATGATATATATAATTATTTATATATTAGATCTAAACAGTAGCTTTTGTAAAGAGAGGTGAGGTCAGGGTTGCCAGAAATATCACAATACACAGGACAATCTAGCACAATAAAGATTTGTGACGCGCCCCGTAAATACTGTACATTCAAATGACCCGCCGAAAAAATAAGAAATTTGACTTCTCGGGAAATCCGCTATTTTTGTTTAAAAAACGTGACTGAGCGTGCGCGCAATAAGCAGAAATTCATTTGAATACCAAATGGCTTAAATAAGAATGCTTGGACCACGAATATATATATTACATAAATACGAGTATCGTTTAAAGTCTTAAATGGCCTAAGTTGCCGAAAAGACTGTGTGTATGTGTGTGTGAGTGTGAATGGGTATGGAAAAAAAGTGTGTTAAAAAAAAAAAAATTACTGGAGTTTGTGTTTATTGTTACATGTTCTAATTCTGTATTTATTCAAACTTTCTCTAAAATTTTCACATTGAAAAGTTTCTTATATTTTAATTTACTCCAGTTCTCAAAACACTTATAAATTACTTGATTTCACTGTCACTAGAAATTTTACTTTAATTTTTATTAACCCTTGGTGAGGAACTCCTTCCAAATTATTATTATTATTATTATTATTATTATTTTTTTTTTTTTTTTTTTTTTTTGGAATGCAACGACTATTTTCCTAGTCTTTCAGATTAACCTTTTTTTTTTTTTTAAACATTCACACTTTTTTCTCATTCCCGCTCACATTCACAGTCTTTTCGGCAACTTAGGCCATTTAAGACTTTTAACGATACTCGTATGTTTAATATATCTATTGTCTATTGTGGGTCCAGGCATTTCTCTTCGGACTGTCTGGGGTCCGAACCCGCGACGTTCGATATAACATGTTAGAAGGTAGGCACGCTACCAACTACTACTCCAAGCCCCGTGGGCCAGATTAACCTTCTTGAATAAACAATAAATAAAGTCATTAATCCTCTTTCCAAGGGCGGATACAAGGGAGGGGGGGTAAAGGGGGTAATTACCCCCCCCCCCCCCGAGATTTGAAAAAAAGAAATACCTTTTTTTCGCAAAAAAATTTATTTTTAATGTAAAATTTTAAAAATTAATACTTAAAAATTTGATTTGTATTTATATTCTGCCAATCAAGTACAGAATGTGCCTTTAAATTACCGAAATTATGAAAAAATAGTGTGCTGTGCGACGAGTCACACCAGATTACCCCCCCCCCCCCCCCGAGAAACACCTCTGGGTCCGCCCTTGCCTCTTTCCCTCCAAAAAACTTATTTACAGCCACGATCTGCTATTCAACAATAAATAAATAAATAAAATATTCCTGCAAGAAAGACATTTTGGCCTTTAACCCTTTGTACAAAATGACACCCCACTATAGTTATAGTCACCTTTATATTCTCTTGAGATATTTACATTTTTAGAAATGATTAATTCATAAGAGTATGTAGATGCAGTAAACTAACTATCTATGTTTTATAATTAATGGGTTTCCGTCTCTGAAAATTAAATTAGCATTTGAGAATTGCAATGTTCATTTTGTGTATGTTTTTGTTTTATAAATATTTTATATATAATTAAAAAGAGAGTGCATTGAACACGAGCTCTAAAAAATCTTTTACAATTTGTTTGATAAGAATTGTTAAAAGCCAAGCAACTTGGGATTGTTCTACTGTAGATCAACATATTTGACGAAAAGAAAAGATGTAAAAATTAGCATATACAAATGTGCATAAATTTTTTTTATTTTATTCAAATTTATATATATAAAGCATTCTAAAAGAGTTCTGGAGCAAATTAATCGAAAAATTCATTAAGAAGTTAGTTATTTGGGTTACTTCCTTTCAACAGCCATGTATTTTATATTTAAAAAAGTTTTCATCATAACTTATGATCGAAATTTTTTTAATTAATTTTCTAAAACAAAAACTATTCTGTTTAAATTTGTTTTAAAAAGTTTTACTTTCATGATCAAAGGATTATAAAATGATTTAATTATTTTATTAATCACTTAGAAAAAAATAATTTTTTATTAACTCATCTTTCTTTTAATACTTTTTCGTCGGCGTAAACTGAAAGGAAAGTTTTGTGTTCGATTAAAAAATTAGAGGAGAAGTGGATTATGATTTTTTAATTGGCCATCGACCCTTTACAATTTATAGACATTACTAAATGTGAAAAATATTTCAACTCATTTTCATTTTCTCGTAATAATACAGTACATTTGCAAAAAAATAAATAAAAAATTTGAATTAAGTTTCCTTTATTTAGAATTTCCCTGAACCAATGTACGGTATTTGGAAGTAGAGTCAATCAAATTTGATTTGAACACCAGAATTTTCAAATATTCGATATTCAAATTAAATGATTTAAAAATAAATAATTAACTTTTAACGCTCAGTTTAATTATAAAATTTCAAGAAAATGAAAATAAAATTTTTTTTCCAATCAAATAGGAACTATCTCTTTTGATTTATTAAAAAAAAAATCCCTAGAATAATAATTATATTTCTCTGTGGGATTTTCGAATTTATGGTTTATTCAATTTACTCCAATGCTCGTTAAATAAGGATCAAAAACAAATTCTATTTATTTGAATTGACGTATCTTTATACAGGATATCGATAGATGTTTGGATGAAATGTTTATGAAAAATATTTTGAACAAGTTGCATGCAAATCAAAACACTTTGGTCACAAAATTGACAAACAATATATGAAATTGAAAAAAAATAACCATTTTTTTTTTTTTTTTTTTTTATTTAAATTATTTTATGTTATGAAAAAAAAATTATTAAACTCAGATGAGATTCTGGATTAAATGAAATAAATTAATGTTAAAAAAGTACTTGTAAAGTACTTGTACTTTTTGGCCGATTTTGTTCAAAAGCTTCGTATTACGTGCCAAGGGAATGGATACCTAACCTAAATAGATTTTCTCGGGCTGTCCAGGCCGAACTAAAAAACGGCAGTCTAAATTGGTTTCTTATATGTTGTAAATTTTATTACAATTGACGCTTAGAATATTATCTATGTTAAGAGAAAATTGCGAGAGATGTGAATCGAACTCTTCTTTATTAGACAATTTTTACTTTCTCTTACCTATGTATATATATATATAGAGAGAGAGAGAGAAAGAAAGTATTGGATTCATGTCAAAAATTCGATGTTGAGATTTTGATGGATATACACGTTTTGAGGTCCCCTGAATCCAAAAGTGTTTTTCGCGACACTCTGTGTGTCTGTCTGCGTGTGTTTAATTTTAAGCATGAAGGAATTGAGCTAGGAGGTTGAAATTTTATATTTAAGTTAGACACCCCCGACCTAGGACGTGAAAATAAGCTTTTAATCAAACTCGGTCAAAAAGTTCTAGTAGTTTACTGATGTACTTTTTCTGTTTTTTTTTTATTTACTCAAAATTCGCTCCAACAATTTTGATTAAAATTCAAAAATCAATTATTTTTTAGGAGCTCTTTATAATGTATATTCTCATTTTGCCCTTGAAATCTTTTGAAGCATACTTTACTCTTGTGCTTCATAGGAAAGATAGGAGAAATGGTTGCCATGGTAACAAAATATAAATATTTTCCCATACTTATAAATTTTACATCTTGAATTCAATTGTACCATACTGTCGGAAACTAAATACATGTCGACACAAAAAATCTGGTGTGACAAGCACAGAACACAACTTTCTATTACCAAAGATAAGAGAAAGTTGTGTGCTGTGCGACCAGTCACACCAGATTTTTAGATTAACATTTGAAAGACCAGAAAAAAAAAGTTTTCGAATCTCTTTTTAGAATTCAAGAATATATCCCTATTTAGTTTCAAGAAATGGTAAGCGTATCTAATAGTATTGGTCCTAATCTAACCAATATGACTAGAGCTGCGTGTGTGCCAGTTGCAATTGCTCCTTGGAAAGAAAATAAAATCAATAAGCAGCAGCCATCAAGCGCTGCCATAATGACAGTCTTTGTGAGGCCTCGGGCCAAGTCCGCGCTCAAGCAAAACCGATTTGATCTCGATTTGCACAGCTTCTTTTTTTTTTTAAACATACACATCGATATTTTTTCTATATTCAAGGATCAATTTTACCATAGAAAAAAATTTGGTTCCTTTTCAAAGTGGCTTGGCTGACTTTTTTTTTTTTTAAATTTATTAGAACTGAAGATTTAAGCTGCCGGAAGGAACTTTTTGCTGTAAACAGAGCCAAATTTATCTTAAGATAAAGCGCAAGCGAAAGCCATGTTAAGTAACATGAGAATTCAATACGTTCGATTTTTTTCATTTTTTATTGAAACGCGATTTTTTTTATAATTTTCTCCCGAAATTCTTTTTTATTTTTAGGAAATACATCTGGTGTGACTGGTCGTACCAGATTTTTTAAAGTGAAACTTTTATTTGATCCTCTCAAATTTTTTCGCTCTTCTATCAGCATGTCGCGTTACAATCCGTGACTTCAAAGGCCTTGACGCTGAAAGCCATGACGTCACAAGCCGTCACAAAAATAGGAAAGTTGAAATTTAATATATATGACGAATTATAAAAAAAATAATTGTGAAATTTAATTATTCAATTTTTAAATTGATAAAATATAATTTTTAAAATAATTCAAAATGATTCAAATCTTCAATTGCTAAATAAATATTGTTCTCAGTTTTTAACATGCGTCTATTGATTTCCCATTATCAATCCTAATTTTCCAATTATTAAGTTAACATTAAAAAAGCGATTTCAATACCCTTAATTGAATAATTTTCTGAAAATTTTCAGGTAAACGGCTACAATCCGAAAAAAAAGTTTCACTTGCATTGTGGTTTCATAAAGCCACACAATATTTTTTGTGTGGACATAGTTTCTGACATTACGGTAGCCCTACATTCGAATTTCAAGATGTAAAATTTATAAGTAACAAAAAATATTTATATTTTGTTAAACCATCATTTCTCCTCACACACACACACACACATACACACACATTTACACAGACAGACCAAGTCGCGAAAATCACTTTTTTGGATTCAGGGGACCTCAAAACTTGTATATCCATCAAAATCTCGACATCGAATTTTGAACATGAATTCAATACTTTCTCTCTCTATAGGCCTATATGAACATATATAGGTAAGAGAAAGTAAAATCATGAATCGAAGGCCCTTGTTACGTTACAATTCTAAGTTTTTATTTTTATTATATGCACGACCTCCACTTTTAATCCCACAAGAACTCCTCGAGATGAGTCAATTGATTCATTTTCTTATTCATTTTGAATTATTAATTGAATAAATTATTGATAGTCGGAAAAAAATTATTCATTGATTTTTATTTTATAGAGAAAATAGACCCTAGTTTAAACTTGACCTTAAAAAAATTCTTGCATTTATTTCTTCAAATACTTGCATGTGTTTAGTAAATTTCAAATTAAAACTTTGAAAAGTTTGAACAATATGATATTATTATATTTGAATTATTACAATTATTATAATTGTGAAATTTATATTAGGGTATAATTTTAAAGCTTTTCGGGCATTTAGCATATAAATACGAACGTTTTTTTTTTTTAAGAACGAAAAAAAATTTATTTAATAAAATATAAAAAAGTCAGGGGCGTATTTAAGGGGGCCGAGGGGGCCGGCCCCCCCCGAAATTCCCAAACACATATACATATATAGGGATATACAGACATCAGCGCAACAAATTTTTCCGCAGGATGGACAACTTTGGTTCCTCAATAGAAAAAATGTTCCTCAAAAAATTTCGTGTGAAAAAAGTATAGTTTCTTAAAAAAAATTTTCCTCAGAAAAATTTTTGAGTTCGGGCCCCCCGAAAAAATTTCTATATACGCCCCTGAAAAAAGTTCTACTCTGCTAATTAATTTAAATGATATAGATATAATAATCATAGATATAATCATTATCAAATACGACATTGGACAAATTTATTTTTGGTCCGTTCGTTAACTTTTGTGCTAAACTGTTTACGATTTAGGACATTTAGGACAAAACTCAAGATCTATTGTGAAATTTAAAAAATTGGCGCTTATCCACAAAATAAAAGATTCGAATATAATAAGCCATTTAAATAATGATTATTTTTATTAATATTATTTCTTAAATTCCTGAATAAATATTTAATGTCTTTCAGTTGTGTATTTGACAAACAAGTACATAAATAAACAATCTCTCTTTCATCTTTAAAAATTAAAAATTAATAGAGTCCATGTTGAGAGTTCAAATAAAATTTTTCGTATGGAATAAGAAAAAATTTAATAACCAAAGAGTATTTATATGTAAAATAAAAAAAAAACTTTGCCGATCATAAAATATTCTCTATGTTTCTTTCATTCTAGGCTATTAAAAATTTATTTCTATATTCTGTCAAAATGCCCTCTGGATACATAATTTTTTCAAAATATAGGCTCAAGCAGAAACCCGCAAGCAGCAGATGGAGAAAAAAAAGCAATAATATGAAAATTAAATGTTATAAACAAAATTTGAAGCTGTATTTTCGCTTTATGCTTTATAAAACTTTTATTATTTCCCTTTAAAGAAATTATAGGACTGAACTAAAAAAAAAATCTTCTGAGTGCTTGGCGAAAAATTTCATTAAAAAAAAGTACCAGATAAAATATTTATTTTAATGTTACAAATTTAAATAAGATTGGAAACTTTATTTTTTAAAAAAATAAGATGTTCACTTAAGAAAGATAGCCTGATGAAAATTTGTTCAATCAATAATAAAAGGTTCAAAACTCAATTAAAAATCTTTATTATTAATTAATGACTAAAGTTATTATATAAATATTTTCATTTAAACATCAGGAAAAACAAATAGAAACAAAAATCGATTTTTTTAATGTATTATAATTTGAAAGCCACATCATCTAGTTTAAAATTTAATATATTCGTGATTTCGTGATGAGAGAAACATGAGTTCTCTCATTTATTCTAGTTGTAAAATTTGTAAAATAAATAGAGAGTTTAATATTTAAAGCATTTAAATAACAGAGGGTCTATTAAAGCCTCGAAAAGCCATAACAAAAATTACACTCACACAAATGGCGAGTCTCTCTCTCTCTTTCCCTCCATTTTAGTTGAATAAAGCTGAAAAATTCCACCCTGCAAATTTCCCTTGGAATAGATAGATTAGAAAGATAGGCAACACAAAGGGCAGAGAGAGAGGACTCGGTTTAAACGGAATGAGCCACTCTAAAAAGGGCTGCGAATCGCGAATGATGTTTAGTTAAGGGAATGCGAAAGGCTCAAGGGCCTCAGCTAAAAATGGATCCTTCTCCCTGTTGAACAGCACCTCGATGAGGAGGATCAAACAGGTAATCACATTTTGTGGTGGAACAGATAGGGTATAGATATAGGACAAGGTAGGGGATTTAAGGGCGTAGGTCAGGCCTTAAAGGGAGAACTTATAGGGAAGGATTATAAAAAATCTGGTGTGACTGGCGCACAGCACACAACTTTCTCTTACCTTCGGTAATCGAAAGTTGTGTACTGTGCTTGGCACACCAGATTTTTTGTGTCGACATGCATGGATTTAGTTTCCCACAGTACGGTACATTCGAATTTCAAGATGTAAAATTTATAAGTATGGTAAATATTTATATTTTGTTACCATGGCAACCATTTCTCCCATCTTTTCTATGGAATACAAGAGTAAAGTGGTCTTCAGAAGATTTCAATGGCAAAAGGAGAATATACATTTTAAAGAGAATCTCAAAAATAATTGATTTTTGAATTAAAAAAAAAAATATCGTTGAAGCGAATTTAGAGAAAATCGAAAAAAACTGAAAAAGTGCATCAGTAAAGTACTAGTACTCTTTGGTCGATTTTTTTCAAAAGCTTCGTGTCACGTCCCATTGGAGTGCCTAACTTAAATATAAAATTTCAACCTCCTAGCTCTTTTCGTTCTTGAGATATTTTGTTCACAGACAGACAGACATACAGACCATGTCGCGAAAACCACTTTTTTGGATTCAGGGGACCTCAAAACGTGTATATCCATCAAAATCTCGACATCGAATCTTTGACATGAATCCAATACTTTCTCTCTATATATATTAACATATATATAGAGGTAAGAGAAAGTAAAAAGTAAGTAGAAACCAACCATTATTGAGGCCAAGGTAGTGGTAAAACAATATTTAATATATTATTGGCCTCAGATGCCAAAGAAAAACTTAAATATATATATATATATATATATATATATATTTTTAATCTACCATATTGTCGGAAACTAAATATACTGTATGTCGATACAAAAAATCTGGTGTGACAAGCACAAAACACAACTTTCAACTACCTAAGGTAAGAGAAAGTTGTGTGCTGTGCAATCAGTCACATCAGATTTTTATAATAAGATCTCTAAAATTCAATTCTTATTTAAAGAGAGATAAACACTTTTCGCATAAAAAATACTTATCCTAAACTTTTTCATGTATTTTTTTTTAAGCTCTCTTTTTAAAAGCTAAAAAAAAGAAGTGTTGTTAGAAAAGACCTTAATCAACTTGAAAATTTAAACAATGAATATGAATCCATCTTTTGATCCTTATCCACTTTGTTAATTAATTATTTATAATAAATAAAAAGAGGAATATAACAACAAAAAAGAGTTGTTTTGTGTATAATTTTGTTTCTTGTAGAAAACAAAGTAAATAAATTAAAAAAAAAAAGATAAAATCTCTCTTTTATTTAATGAATAGGTGGATCTTCCAGAAATGCAAAAATAAATTGCTATTTAATTGTTTTTTTTTTGTTTTTTGTTTGTGAAGAATTATCTCATTTTTGCGATATGATTTATTTATTCAATTTGTTTCGCTCTTTTGGTTAACAAATGACTTTTAGTTACGCTACTCAATTTTATTTATTATATATATGAAGGATAATATTTTAAAATAAATTTCATTTTTTTTTTTACCAATTATAAAATATGAATATTTATAACTAACCATTATATCAAAATAGATATAAGAATAATTTATTTAATGTCTTTAAAAATATTACCAAGAAAATTTACTTGGGCGGGATAGGAATTTTAGGGCTTAGTTATATTAATATTTCGCTGTTAGTCAAAAGATTAAAGTCAGGAGTTTTAATTATTTATTAAATAAAATTCTAAACATTTGAATTCGAAATGAAGAAAAACTATTAGTAACATTAGTTTTGTCTTGAGATTTGACATGGGGCGCCGCGGAAAAATTCTGATAATTTAAGGGACCCGGGAACCGAAAAAGTTTGGGAACCCATGATATTGTAATTATTTATTAATTATATTAATATTTAACGACTTTTTCGGCATCTGAAGCCATTTAGATTCCATTATCGGTACCTAATATAATTTAGAAAACCTTTCCCTTTATAGAATGCGAAGCGTATTGGGAAAATTTAAAATAGAGCGAATTTGTCTCTCAAAAGTTGGCAACACCTATATCGGCACTACGTCACAGCAAGTGTTGCTTCATTCACTCGCTCTCGCTCGTCAACGTTTTTGTTCGCCATTTTTCCCACTCCGAAGACTTTTATGTTCCTTATAATTTTCATTCAGTTATATATATATTATTGTATTATCTTAATCGCCAATTAATAAATCTCTGCTCAAACTATATTTTCGTCTCGTTCAGCCCACAATATCCATTCCAAACAGGTTATGAGCCCAGATCAAGTCAAGCCAGGCAAGTGCTTATAATTAAAAAAAAAAAAAAAAACTTTTTAATTCGTCTTTCCACCGAAAATGTCGATCACGAGTAATATTCCTCCGATTGAAAAATTAAAAGGAAGAGAGAATTTCGACACATGGAAATTCGCCGTTCAAACTTATCTCGAACATGAAGATTTATGGAATTGTGTAACAGGCCAAAATACAGATCCGAAGAAAGATATTAAAGCAAGATCGAAAATTATTCTCTTAATTGAACCGATAAATTATGTGCACGTTCAAGATAGCAAAAATGCAAAAGAGGCATGGGACAAGTTAACAAGTGCTTTTCAAGACACTGGTCTTACCAGACGTGTTGGGCTTTTAAGAAGCTTGATAACAACAAAGTTGGAAAACAGTGAATCCCTCGAAGAATATATAAATAAAATTATAATGACCGCTCATAAATTGTCAAGTGTGGGAATGAAAGTAAACGACGAATGGATCGGTACGATATTATTAGCAGGTCTTCCCGATGAATTCAAGCCGATGATAATGGGAATTGAGAGCTCAGGAATCAAAGTAACAGCCGATTCAATAAAAACAAAATTGCTCCAGGATGCTTCTCTATCTGAAAGAACAAATAGCAGCAGCAACAGAAATTTAGCTCTATACAGCAATAAATCAAAGAAACCTGTTAATAAAAATTCAAACAAAGGACCGCGATGTTACCAATGTAACAATTATGGACATTTTGCACGGGATTGCAAAAATAAAATTAAATCAGATAATCCTCAGAAAAAAGAAGATAAAAGAAAATGTGCTTTTTACAGTAGTTCATCATTAAGCAAAAATATCTCTTCAGCAAATTGGATTATAGATTCAGCTGCAACCGTCCATATGTGCAATGACTTGTCTCTCTTCAATGATGTCCGTGAAATTAAACCATCAAAGATAAAGACGGCAAATAACCAAGAAATATTTGCAAATAAAATTGGTAAATTAGACATTTCTATTAAAGTCGAAAACAGAAAAACAATAGCCGAAGCTAGTGATGTTTTATATGTTCCTGGACTCTGTACAAATCTACTATCAGTTCCTCAGTTATTAAAAAAAAGGCAACTCCGTTTTATTCAATGATGATTCATGCAAGATTTTCAATTCTAAGAAAGAACTTATAGCTACCCAGGTAGAAATTCAACCTTAAAATTAGCTAATATTAAGCTAATTTTCTAAGTTTAAGCTTAAAATTAGCTAACAAAATTAGCTTAGTTTAAGCTTATTTTGTAACGCTTTTCTAAGCTAGCAGCAAGCTTACCGAATTAGCTTAAAATTAGCTAAAAAACTAGCTAAAAATAAGGTTGTTTTGTTAGCTTAAAATAAGCTTGAAATTAGCTTAAAATAAGCTTAAAATTAGCTAACAAAACTAGCTAAGGGCAAGGTTGTTTTGTTAGCTTAAAATAAGCTTGAAATTAGCTTAAAATAAGCTTAAAATTAGCTAACAAAACTAGCTAAGGGCAAGGTTGTTTTGTTAGCTTAAAATAAGCTTGAAATTAGCTTAAAATAAGCTTAAAATTAGCTAACAAAACTAGCTAAAAATAAGGTTGTTTTGTTAGCTTAAAATAAGCTTGGAATTAGCTAACAAAACTAGCTAAGAGCAAGGTATGGTATTTTGAGTTAAAAAAAAAGTATTTGCAAAAAATAAAATTTTTATTTAAAATATTTTTCCAACACAAACAAAAGATATAAAATACATATATATGGACCATTTATTTTGAAAGTGGTGTAAGTCCACTTTTTACAAAAAATGAGAAATCACATAATTTATCAATATATATTTATTTTTAAAACATGCAGTTAATAAATCACCATGTTATATTCTTTATGAAACCAAGCACTTAGCACTGGACCTAAAAATCTAAAAAAAAATATTTAATCATTTAACCTTATTTCTTATTTATTTTATATGTAATAAATATACTTACATAAATGATGAATAGCGTCTTTCAGGGGGGGGGGCAAAAGAGATATTTAAAAAATTAGTTTGCACCCCTCGAATTTTTAAAACACAAATTTAAATTCTAAAAAAAAAATTCACGATCCTATCAGGCCTAAAGTTTAGAGTAGACTAACCTGACCAAAGCTGCCTGTGTCCACTCTAACTGTAAATTCTTTTGTTTACAAATGCTTCCTTTTTGGGTTTTTCCAGGTAGGCAGGGGGTCTTTTTTTTTAAATTATAAATAAAAGAGTTAAAATTCAAGAATAATATTAGATTACTATTTACACTCATTCTAAGTAATTAAAAAATTTATTATTTAAATTTTATTTAATATACTGATACTCTGCCAAATTTATATTTATTAAGAATAATTAATCAAAATGATTTTTCTCAAATTAAAAATTTTTTTATATACATTTGATAGAAGAGCAGGTGCTATGGAGGGGGGGAGGGGGTTTGCCTGCGGCCCTGGTCAGTACCTTAAGATAAAAGTAATTACTTATTCGAATACAATACAACCTTATAGTATCAATGGAATGCTTTAAGCTAGATATCCAAGATAAAAACGAACCTTGAAATTAGCTTAGAAAACTAGCTAAAAACAAGCTAATAATAAGCTAAAAACAAGCTAATAATAAGCTAAAAACAAGCTAATAATAAGCTAAAAACAAGCTAATAATAAGCTAAAAACAAGCTAATAATAAGCTAGAAATAAGATAGCAGCAACCTAAGGAAACTAGCTAATAACAAGCTAATAACAAGCTAATAATAAGCTAATAATAAGCTAATAACAAGCTAATAATAAGCTAATAATAAGCTAATAATAAGCTAATAATAAGCTAGAAATAAGCTTAAAAAACTATCTTAGACTCTAAGCTTAAATAAAGCTAATTCTAAGCTAATAACTTGTCCGACTAAGATAAATTTCTACCTGTATACAGGCACTCTAGATGAAGATGTTTTCAAATTGGACACCTGGAATGTTTCTGAACAATCCGCTCTTGTGTGTGCAACTGCAGAAGAATGGCACAGGCGTCTCGCGCATGCTAATCCTGAAAGTCTACTCAAACTAAAACAAGGTATGGCCACAGGAATTGAATTTAAAGATAAATGTCCTCAAACTGCATGTGAAGTTTGTATACAAGGAAAGAGCCACCGCTTACCTTTTAAGTCTAGTACGAGCAAAACATCTCAACTACTGGAACTCGTACACTCAGACGTACTAGGTCCTATAGAAGAAAAATCTCTGGCAGGATCGCGATATATACTAACCTTCCTAGATGATTTTAGTCATATGACATTCGCGTATTTCCTAAAAACAAAAGATCAAGTCTATGAACAATTTTGTGCTTTTAAGAATTTTGTGGAAAATCAAACCGGGTTCAAGATTAAAGCATTAAGAACAGATGGAGGTGGAGAATATTGTAATCGCAAGATGTTGAACTTATTACAATCTTCAGGAATACAACATCAAATGTCAGCACCGTACTCAAGTGAACAAAATGGAAAGGCCGAACGCCTAAATCGCTCCATTATTGAAAAAGCTCGTTGTATGCTGATAGAAACTAATCTTCCGAAGAGATTCTGGGCTGAAGCCGCATCCACCGCCATATATCTTCTAAATCGACTCCCAACTAAAAGTATATCAGAAAAGACCCTTTTGAAATTTGGTCAGGAACAAAACCAAATTTAAATCATTTGCGTATTTTTGGATGCAAAGCACTAATGCATATTCCAAAACAGAAAAGAAGAAAGCTAGATCCCAAAGCTGAAAAATGTATTCTGGTAGGTTATTCTCAGAATCACAAAGCCTACAGATTATACATACCGAGAAGCGAAGATGTTACAATCTCGAGAGATGTCACCTTCGTTGAATCTGAAAAAGGAAGCTTATATTTAACAAATGAAGAGTTAAATAATAAAGAAAATTTCTTTTATTTTCCTGAAAACATGTCATACAATACTGAAGATGAGCAAAATCATGACACAGTTTTAGAACAGTCTGAAGAAATTTTAAACAACTCATCGAATACAACGAATTCGACTGATTCAACAATAGTTGAAAGTTTTTTTTTTTTTTTTTTTTTTGGAATGGGTGCATAAGGTCCGAAGACCTATAATGACCAATAGTCACATGCAGCCAGGAAGAAAATAAAAACAAAAGGAGAAGCATAAAGGGGAAACTCAACTGCGGGAACTGAGAAGATGCCTGTTGAGGTTAGACTTGAAAGTCTGAAGATTGTAGGTTTTGGGGAAGATAGACGCAGGGAGCTTGTTCCAATCACGGGAGGTCATGGGGACAAAGGAAGAATGAAATTGTTTTGTTCTGTTAGTCGTGATCTGAACAGCATAGGGATGCTGGGAAGATGCCTCTCTTGTGTTCCGTGAATATGTTGCATTGGGTGGGATAATTGATTTTAATTCGGCAGAGCATTGACCATGGTAATACCTGTAGAAGAGAGATAGTGCAGATACTCTTCTTCTATGATCTAGTGACTGTAGGGATGCAGTAAGGGTAGAATCACCTATCAGTCTAATTGCACGCCTCTGTATGGC
>JAKCPI010003334.1:0-14517 GCA_023213315.1 Euborellia annulipes
AGGTCGTCGTCGATTCGAAGAAGGACAGTACAGCATTGTCCAGAATCATTCTTCATGCTGACAAGGTAATATATTCACACATATTTTATCTGCGAAAACGGCTAAAGAAGCCTGGGATAAATTAGAAAAGGCATTTGACGACTCAGGCCTATCAAGGCGCGTAGGATTAATGCGAACGTTAATTACGACGCAATTAACAAATTGTAAATCTATAGAAGATTATTGCGACCAAATAATCACCACGGCGTTCAAATTAACTGAAATAGGTTTTGAAGTCAGTGAGGAATGGGTCGGTACAATTTTGCTAGCCGGACTTCCGGAAAAATATTCGCCCATGATAATGGCGTTAGAAAGCTCCGGAATTAAAATAACTGGCGACGCTATAAAAGTAAAATTGTTACAAGATATAAAAGTGAGCGAACCAAAGAGCCCCGATGCTGAGTCCGCGTTATTAGTTACAAAGAAAAAATTTAATAATAAATTGAAATGTCATATTTGCGGTAAAACAAATCATTTAGCACGCAATTGCTTTCTTAAAAATAAGCAAAATAATTCAAATAAAAATGGGGAAAATTCAGATGATAAAGATAAAAAGGCATTTTTAGCTTATTTCTCAAATGAAATGGAAGTAAATGACGATTGGTATTTAGACTCATGTGCATCGAGTCATATTACCAAAAACAAAAATCTCATTAAAAATGCCGTCCCTAAAAGTGCAGTGATAAATGCAGCAGACAATTCAGCATTAACATCTACTGCGATTGGCTCAGTGGATATAAACTTTTTAACTAAAGATAAAATCGTAGAAGTTGAAGCAAAAGATGTGCTTTATATACCAAATGCTGCGGTAAATTTATTATCCGTAAATAAAATTGCTGAAAAAGGACATGTTATTGTTTTTAATAACAAAGGGGCCGTGATAAAAGAAGAGAGCGGACAAATCGTTGCTTCTGCAAAAGTTAAAAATGGAATTTATAAATTAGAAACTGTTAATGATTCCAAAGAACACTGTTTTTATACCCAATCAAATGGTTTACTGTGGCATAGGCGACTTGGTCACTTAAATCGACGAAGCTTGCGAGAACTATGCAAAATATCAGAGGGAATGAATAATTATTCCGAAGATAAAAATCCCTGTGAATTATGTATTAAAGGTAAACATTCAAGAATGCCCTTTAAACGCAGTAAAAGAAAATCTAAGGAAATATTAGAACTTATACACACCGATCTATGCGGTCCGATGGAAACAACCTCCATAGGAGGCAGTAAATATTTTCTTACATTTGTCGATGACTATTCGAGAAAAATATTTGTCTATTTCTTAGAAGATAAATCCCAAGTGGCAGAAACTTTTAAAAATTTTAAAGCGTTTATAGAAAAACAAACAGGGAAGAAAATCAAGAAGATTAGAAGCGACAATGGAAAAGAATATGTAAATTCTAATATAAAGAATATACTCACCAAATCTGGGATAATTCACCAGTTAACGGTTCCTTACACCCCGCAACAAAATGGAGTGGCGGAACGCGTAAATAGGACTCTAGTCGAGAAGGCGAGAGCTATGCTTTTTGATGCAAATCTAACAAAGGAATACTGGGCAGAGGCTACTGCAACAGCTGCCTACCTTACAAATCTCTCACCAGCAAAGGCGCTTCAAGGCAAATCTCCCTATCAAATGTGGAATGACAGAGTTCCTGATATTTCTCACCTTAGAATTTTTGGATGTCCAGCGATGATGCACATACCTAAGGTCCGAAGGAAGAAGTGGGATCCAAAGTCGGTGAAACTAACCTTTATAGGATATTGTGAAAATACCAAGGGATACCGTCTCATAAATACTAAAACGAAAGAAATTTTCATAAGCAGAGATGTAGTATTCTTGGAAACTTCCCCGAATGATCATGACCTAAGAAACGAAAATAAAAATTCGTCAGATCTTACTCTTACCTCAACTCTCACTGAAGAAAAGGAAGGTGAACAGCATGAGGATGGAACTAATTTTACTCCTCCTTTAACTCCTGAAGAAGAAGGAGAAATAAATCAAGAAGATGGTCCAAGCAATCGAGATCCAGAAGAACAATTAGAAGGCCAGCAAGACGTTCAACAAATGACTTCGGAAAGCTTACCTGAAGACGAAAATGATGTTCAGGACACACGGAGATCAGGAAGGACTCCTAAGCCTAAAACATATCCGGATTTTATTACATACCTAGCTGAAGAGGATATAGCCGAAGACATCACACTGTCGAACGAACCGTCTACCGCTTCAGAGGCTCTATCTGGACCAGATGCTGAAAAATGGGAAGAAGCAATGAGGGCCGAAATTAAATCCCTCATAAAGAATCATACTTACGACGTTGTCGATTTCATTCCTGGCAAGAAGATTCTGCATCCAAAATGGGTCTTTAAAATAAAAAGGAATGAAAATACGAACAATCCTAAATACAAAGCGCGTTTGGTAGTAAAAGGTTGCGCACAAACGGCCGGAATAGACTATCAAGAAACATACTCACCAGTGGTAAAGTATACGTCCCTGAGATACCTCTTTTCACTGGCAGCCAAGAAGAATCTAAAAATTGATCATATGGACGTGACAACAGCCTACCTCTACGGCGAGTTAGAAGAAGAAATTTATGTCAAGCCACCCACCGAATTAATGAAAAATCAAGCGGGAAAATTGTGGCGACTAAGAAAATCAATTTATGGTCTAAAGCAGAGTGGAAGATGCTGGAACAAAAAGCTCCATCATGTTCTAGTTGAAGAAGGCCTAAAGAGATGTGAATCTGATCCTTGTATATATTACAAAAAATCCAAGGACGATATCCTAATAGTTGCCGTCTATGTAGATGACCTATTAGTATTTTACAATAAAGATAAATTAAAACAAGAAATTAAAATGAAACTAATAAATCACTTCGAGATGAAAGATTTAGGTCCTGTATCTCATTGTCTGGGAATGAGAATAACTCAGAATTTAAAAGAAGGGCTCATTCAAATTGACCAGACTGAATACTTGAAAAAATTATTAGAAAAATTTAGAATGGTGGATTCTAATCCTGTAGCCACACCAATGGACATAAATGTAAAATTCGCTGAGAAAAATAAAGAAATCAGCGAAGAAGATTTAAGAAGAATTCCTTACCAAGAAGCCATAGGATCACTCCTATATGCGGCCCAAATATCAAGGCCTGATATAGCTTACAGTGTAAGTTTTTTGAGCCGATTCAATAAAAGTTTTGATGTCGTTCACTGGAACGCAGTAAAAAGGCTTTTGCGGTATGTCAAAGGGACCTTAAATCTAAAATTAGAATTCAGACGAAAAGGAAATAGTGAATTAATCGGCTATAGTGACTCTGATTGGGGAAATGCTCAAGATAGAAGATCCACAAGCGGATCTTGCTTTAAAATACAGGGAGGCTTAATTTCCTGGAGCAGCAAAAAGCAACAAACTGTTGCCTTATCGTCCACAGAGGCGGAGTACATGGCACTAAGCCATACTATCCAGGAGGCCCTATGGTTAAAAAGATTGATTGTAGAGTTGGATGACACCTACAAGAATATTCCAATCAAGGTATTTTGTGACAACATAGGGGCAATCAACATAGGAAAAAACCCCATTGTAAGCCAAAAATCCAAGCATATTGATCTTCGTTACCATTTCATCAAAGAAAAAATTGAGAAAGGTGAAATCAAGGTAACTTATCTACCTTCATCAGAGATGCCGGCCGATGTACTGACAAAACCCTTAACAAAGCCAAATCACCTGAAATGTGTAAATGTATTTGGTTTAGTATAATGTAACAAACTTTCTTTTTAAACTAACCATATACATTTAAGGGGGGGTGTTGTGGTGGTATGCATGTTGTGGTGGTATGCATGTGTGCATGTTGTTGTATCTATGTTAATTTATATTGCCCAACAATGCATGTGTAATAATGGAAAAAAAAATGTAAATAATAACGTTAATAATATTTTGTTTATGTTGCTCTCTTTAATTTTTTTAAAACAAATAAAATACGTTCCTGCGTGCCTAAACTTGTGTTTTTTCTTTCCGTGCTCTGCAGAGTTTTCACTCAACAAAAATAAACAAAAATGGAGTTAGGCACTTTGCTAATTAGAACGTCGATATATATATATATATATATATATATATATATATATATATATATATATATATATGCGAAGAAAAGTTTTCTCGGGTTAAGTCGCGCGTGGTGTTGAGATTTACTCGAAATTTCGGCTCTCCTTTTGGAGTCATTTTCAAGAGATTGGGATCAGGAGGGAATTGTTGAGGTGGTTTGTTTACGGGGTCGCAGTCTTGCTGGTCCCCAGGTCAACTTGGTGGATGCCTCAGAGGCTTGGTTTGGTCTCTGAGAGCTGGAAGAAGGTTGTGTGAGTGTAATTGTGTTTGTGTTCTGTTGACTACGGGGCATCAAACTGCCTACTCCCAGAGTCGAGGTGTTATTGGTTTGGTTAGTGGATGTGTTAGGTTGCTTGGATTTGTTCCTGAGATTTTGTGTGTGTATGTGTGATCGTGTCTGTGTTTAATTTAGGTTGACTTCATGGCCTCAATCTGATCAATCTTAAAAATAGAGTAATGAAAATAAATAATTTTAAAATATTAAAAATAAATAATCTCACCAAAAGGCAAAGTGAGATGACGTTGAGCTCACTTGAATGAACAAAAAGAATCTCCGAAGGAATTCTGAAACAAAAAGAAAAAAGAAAAAATATAATCTCTATATTAACTAAATAGAGCTTTGTTTGAAAAGAGATGGAGTTTTTTCCAAAGAACGCTCAAATAGACTGTAAATAAGCCAGTCAATATATCGTTTAAGATAACAAATTTGCGAGATAAGTTTGTGTTTGATTGGGGCAAAAATTGCGCCCCCTGGAGTCGAACCAGGACCTCCACGCTTTCGCTTGTCTCGCAAATTTGTTATCTCATATAATCTCAATATAATTATCAAATAAGAGAATTAAAATTATTTATTTATAGTGCATAGAAATATATTTATCATTTTAACTCGTTAATCAAAATTGTGACCATCCACATGAAAAGGTACCAAATCGTCACTGGGCTAAATTTTCAGGAAAGCAGATTTACTAAAAAAGTTCAAAAAAAAATCTATTTTTTTTTATTACTGATTCTGATTCTTTAGTTCTTCATATTATATGATGAAATATTCGATTCATCAGAATCGATGTATTTTATATAAAAAATCTCGACATCGAATTTTTGACATGATCGCAATACTTTCTCTCTCTATATATTTCAAGTATAGGGTAAGAGAAAGTAAAAATTGAAAAAACAAGACAGAGGTGAGATAAGAGAAAAGGGACCAAACAAACTTTAAACTAAATTTTTCTCAAAACTAGGTTTTTCATAACCAATATTTTAAAAATTCATATCTTTCAAACAAAAAATGATAAAAAAATTTTAAAAATACCGGCTTGCTCAGCAGGATGTGTTCTGTACATAAGAACTCAATTTTTGACCCCGATGAAGATTTGGCATCTTTTCATGTGGACGGTCCCAATTATATACCGACCAAAGCACTCGCATGCGTTTTCCATGTGATTATTTCAATGTTATTAAAAAAATCTGGTGTGACTGGCGCACAGCACACAACTTTCTCTTACCTTCGGTAATCGAATGTTGTGTACTGTGCTTGTCACACCAGATTTTTTGTGTCGACATGTATTTAGTTTCCGACAGTACGGTACATTCGATTTTCAAGATGTAAAATTTATAAGTATGGGAAAATATTTATATTTTGTTACCATGGCAACCATTTCTCCTATCTTTTCTATGGAGAACAAGAGTAAAGTGGTCTTCAGAAGATTTCAATCACAAAATGAGAATATACATTTTAAAGAGAATCTAAAAAATAATTGATTTTTGAATTTTAAAAAAAATCGTTGGAGCAAATTTTGAGAAAATCGAAAAAAACTGAAAAAGTGCATCAGTAAAGTACTAGTACTCTTTGGTCGATTTTGGTCAAAAGCTTCGTGTCAGGTCCCATGGGGGTGCCTAACTTAAATATAAAATTTCAACCTCCTAACTCTTTTCGTTCTTGAGATATTTTGTTCACAGACACACACACAGACACACAGACACACAGACAGACCATGTCGCGAAAACCACTTTTTTGGATTCAGGGGACCTCAAAACGTGAAGATCCATCAAAATCTCGACATCGAATTTTTGACATGAATCCAATACTTTCTCTCTCTATATATATTAACATATATATAGAGGTAAGAGAAAGTAAAAAGTATGATAAGTTTTTAATGGAATCTTTTGTAGTCAAACGAAGAAAAGAAATCCATTTTCTTTTATAAAAAATAATCATTTAAGAAAACGCATAGGGGAGCTTGATCCTCTGTAATTATTTGATTAGAAATGACTAAATATGATATAAACTCCCCAGATAAGAATAGCAAAAATAGTTCACCTTGTCTTCTTCGCTTTTTAGTCGTAAGAGCAAATTGATGCCTCGTATATTAATGGAAAAATCGTTCTTGCCAAGGTCAGAGGCCATTCCTCCCTATTCAACACCCTCGCAGTAGAAACCCGAAGCGAACTGCCTGTGAATGATTCCAACTGGTCGATCCATCTTGATCCTGGTCTTTTTCCCTGGACTTTGCCCTCTTTATTGATCTTTTAGCGGTCAGTTTCACTCTGTACCAAAGTAGCGCAGAATGCGATTGAAAACAATAGCGCATTTTTACTCCCCAGCTTCACGGAGATAGAGAGTTAACTTGGATCAAAAGTAAGAAGAATCCTGGAAGGAATTCTAAAATAAAAGAAAAAATATATAATCTCTATATAATTATCAAATAATGAGAATTAAAATTATTTATATATATCCTACTGCATAGAAATTAAAAAAATGAATGATTTCAACTAGTTAATGTCATTTGAAATTAGTTAATATAATTAAAAAAAAAGTTAAATAAAATGTTTTACTATTCAACCTTAAATATCCACCCTACTCCCAATAAATTAAATTGTAAAATATTAAAAATTATTATAGTAAAGGAAATTTAAGAAAAAATTTTCAAATAAGATTAATAAATTAAAGAAATTAGAAATTTTGTTTTTAAATTTAAAATTTCAAGAGTCAAGATATATAAAATTTGGCTTGAATTTTAGTTTTCCTTTTAGCTCCAATATACTTGAAGTTTGTAAATAATTTTGAATAAAAGAAAGAAATAAAATAGGAACCCAAATTTTGTCATTCCTTGACTCTAGGACCATCTTGCTATAAAGCCATGATAGTTACTAATTATTAGAGACCGGATTTTAAGCAAAATGCTTATTGCTCAATTTTATAAGCAACCATTAGATATTTAATTTCTATACGAATTAGGAAAAACTAAGTGCATTGAGATTGCATTTTTTATGCTTTTTTTGCTTTTTCTGAGTTTTCATGCTTTTTTTCCCTTTCGTGCTTATTTGAACTTATTTTACGAATATTTATGATTTTTTTGTTTTTTTTTATTAAAAAACACATTTTTTTCCCATTCACACACGCATACACCAGGGACGTATATAAGGGGGGGAGGGGGCGGCCCCCCAAAAAAAAATTTTTCCAAAACCCCGCAGGGTGAAAAAATATAGCCTGTAAAAAAATTTTTTTCCGCAGGGTGAAAAAATTTGGTTCCGCAAAAAAAAAATTTTTCGCAGGGCGGAGCGGAATAAATTTAGTTTCTTTAAAAAAAAAATTTGTATGCGCCATTGGTATGAGTAAAAATTGCTTATGAGATGCTTTTTTTCAACTTTTATGCTTATTTAACAACTTTTTATATAAGTTTTTTATGCTTTTTAAGCACTTTTTTTTCCATTTTTTTATGCTTTTTTTTTCCGGTCTCTACTAATTATTAATATTATTAGAAAAATAGAGTGATGAAAATAAATAAACTGACCAAATGGCAAAGTGAGATGACGATGAGTTAACTTGGATCAATGACAAGAAGAATCCTCGAAGGAATTCTGAAATAAAAAGTAAAAAGAAAATATAATTATCAGCTAATTTAAATTAATCTTTTTTTCATTTTTTTATGTCTGTTTAATCAAATTATTGTATTAAATTATTAAGGCTTACCTTGTTTAATGATATTTAATCGCTCTCCATTTTCTTTGAAACATTCTGGTAAACCAGCTGAAGTTTTTTATCTTTGTAAATTTAATGAAATATATATATATATATATAGATTATAAGTGGATATGGCTGATGTGTATGTATTCAAGGGATGATGAATATATATATATATATATATTAATATATACATATGATAGTGTGCTCTACAAACTCCAATTGAAAGGGATGTCTTTTGGTCTAAATAACATCTAAAATAAAAAATAAATAAATTTAATATTAAAAGATTAGTCCCTGACGGCCGGAGTTAATTTAAAATAAAAAATTAGTGTTTTGATTTTGTTATATCTGTTAATCAAAAATTATTGAGGCTTACCTTGTTTCATGATATGTTTATTCCCTGCATGATTTTTAATCAAACTTTATTTTTTTTTAAACATTCTGGCTTAAAACGGAATAATTTTCTGTCCTTTTATTATAACCAATCAGTAATTTCATTTCTATCCATTTGAAGAATAAAATTCTATGATATATATATTTGAGTGACATAATGTTCTCGCAGAGCTCCAAATATATGAGTTGAAGATCCTTTGATCCAAATCACATCTAAAATGAAAAAATAAATCATTTAATAAAGATTTTTAACATAAATAATTATATAAAGATTTGAAATAATGAGTGATTAAAATACTATCTTAAAAATAACAAAATCCAAAAAGATTTATATAAATACTTCTAAACATGTAAGTAAATTATTTGTATTGCTTAATCTTGTTAGAAATAGTTTGATTATTATTTGTTTTTTCCCTTCAACTGACCTTACTTCAAAAGATCAAGCTTTATAGGAATTATAATGTTAAAAAATTCATTAAATAATTCTACAAACTAGGCATAAACAAAATAAGAAAAATAATTTTAAACAAAACACATAATTATTAAAACAAATTAAAAATTAAAGGGAAAAAAAGAAAAATTATTTGTCAAAGTGAAGGAAATAGTGAATGAGTTAATAAAACGAATAATCTATTTGATTTATATAATTTGCATACCGAATTAACTTTAAAATAAATATTAAATGATTAAAAGAAATAAAATATTAAATAAAAGAGAATGAAAAAATAAAATTTGACAGACTGACAAAGAAAGGTTAACCTGTTGAATCACGAGTTTAGAATATTTTTAATTATTTAATTTATTGAAAATAATAATCCTGAACCAATTAAATAAATATTTAAATGCATTACTGACCTTTAAATATGGAAATAATTAAGAAGAAATATAAATAAGTTGAATTGATGACATGTTTTTAGCCGGCAAAGTCATGATGTGGCCGTCCGATTTGTGCTGCGATCCTGTGGCGATGTTTAGAATTATAAGTATACTTTTTAAAGTCTCCACAAGAGTGCAGCACAAATCAGTGATTTTATTCTATTAAGAGGGGCGTATATAGAAATTTTTTTCGGGGGGGGCCTGAACTCAAAAATTTTTCTGCGAAAAATTTTTTTTTTTTAGGAAACTATTTTTTTTCACACGAAATTTTTTGAGGACCATTTTTTCTATTGCGGAACCTAAGTTGTCCGACCTGCGGAAAAATTTGTTGCGCTGATGTCTGTATATCCCTATATATGTATATGTGTTTGGGAAATTTCGGGGGGGGGGAGGGGGGGGGGGGCCCTCGGCCCCCCTATAAATACGCCCCTGACACAATTCCATAATATTTAATTGTATCAGGAAATTAAAAACACAAAGGAGTATTACTTCAAAGCGTCACTTTTGGCGTCAACACACTCCTCACTATTCTATTCTTCTGTTACAGGGGCGTATATAGAAATTTTTTTTGAGGGGGGGGGGGGCTGAACTCAAAAAATTTTTTGTGGAACGAACATTTTCCGCCCTGCGGAAAATTTTTTCCCGTCCGAGAAAATCATTTTACCTTTTTTTTTTAGAGACATGAAAATTTAAATTTTGCCACCCCACGGATTCGTTCTTTTGTGGAAACACTCACCTAAATTTTACGTACTGCAGGGCCGAGCAACATTTCAGAAGGGGGGGGGGGGGGGGGGGGGGCGATACACTCTCTAATGTCTTTATATACCTATATATGTATATGCATTTGGTGCCCTTGCCTCCCCTATATGCGAATGAAGAATCAAACTATATATTTTTATTTTATTATATTTTATTTGTTTTTAAATATTATTTATATTAATAGATATATTTTTTTTTTATATGTATATTATTTATAAAGCACATATATACTTCTGTATGTTGGCAATGGCCACTAGCCGCTGAAAAGAAAAAAAATCGGGATTCTAATTAATTGGTCATTTGGTCCATTGCATATTTTCACTTTTATTTAAATTAAGTAAACATATTTATATAACTATATACAAATAATTTGTACATGTAGCAATCACGATCTCATTTTGCTAGATATTATGCATATAATAATATATATATATACATAGAGTTTTAATTTAATTTATATAAATATCGATTCATATATTTATAAAAACATTTGACTATAAAATAGGCTATTATTTATATCAGCTATATTATCATTCTTATAAAGAACGAGTATAGCTTAATAAACAAAAATAATTATAAAATATATAATACTATCATCTAAAATTCTCTTTTAACTAAAAAACCATTATTTTTTTTATCACGTTCAGACTTTGTCGATATTTTTTGTTTGCAAATAACAAAATAACATCCGTTAATTCGATCCCACAAACTAGTTATGAATTTAGAAGCAAAAACGAAGAAAACGAAACATACATTTATAATATATATACACTTCTACACGTTGAGTAAACATACTCAATTAACTAAAATGCTTTTTTTTAAAGAAGAATTCTAAATGCTCCTAATTTCAATAAATTTCGGCTTTTTTTTATCTAAATATATATGTATATAATCTAAAATATTAAAATACATAATAAATATATTATGTATTAAACGGCTAATAGTCTTAGCAGCGTAATATCGTTTAAAAAATTTGGCCAGGGGATGTATTTTATACATTTAGTATTTTTTGAATAAGGAAAAATGAACACGAAAATGAGAATGTATTTACAATAAATTGAGTATAATTCTTTAACACCTAATTAATAAGTACTTTTCATTCTTAGGACGGTCAGGTATTATAACTCAAATTGTTTCTTTGTACCTGAAAACGGCCTCAGAAAGAAATGTAATTAAGTAGGAAAAAAAGTTGTTAATGTAAAATAAATTATAGCGTTGTTTTTTAAGCTATTAATTATTATACTCACACATATAAACAATATACAGTAGTCTTGCTAATCCGGGCCGGATTCTAAAAGTGCCGGATTACCCGAAACATTTTTTTTTTTTTAAACACTCACACTTTTTTCTCATTCACACACACATTCACACAGTCTTTTCGGTAGCTCAGGCCATATAAGACTGACGATAACAGTTGATTAATTAATATAAATATTTGGGGTCTAGGCATTCTTATTTAAGCCATTTGGTATCCTCATGGGTCTGTCTGGAATCCGAACCCGCGACCCTTGGTATACAAGGCCAGCACGCGAACCCCTACACCAAGCATGAGGGCCCCCGAAAGATTTAATATAATGCAAAATTTATGCTTATTATATTCTCCAAAAACAAATTTTTACTTAATTTTAAAATAATTAAAATTGTTTTGCCATATTGTATTTCTAAGAAGTGTTTGTTTTCAAGAATTCTTTCTCAAATATTAATATGCAACAATATTAGTCGGTATGCCGGGATTAGCAAGACTACTGTATAATTTTTTAATTTTATTAAAATTAGAAGTAAATAAATGCTATTTTTCTTGGAAATCAAGAAAAACATCAAATAAAATATATGATGACTTGATCCGTAACGTCATCAACAAAATTTATGAATTTATATTGTTACTAGAAAAAAAAATTTCTGAAATTACCAAATAAATAATTATTTATATGTGAGAGTAAATAAAATATGATTCAAAATAAAAAAGATATTTATATAAAAAAATGTAAAATATATATATATATATAACTTATAAAAGACCTCCTTTCCTTCCAAAAAGAAGAGAACTAATAGTACCTAAAGTAGAAGCAACTGTTTCACCAGCTGGATCAGTACTAATTGGCCGGCTAGGAAGAGTACCCAAATCGGGACGAACAGTGGCTTGGCCACGACGAGTTCGTCCTAGGGTCCCAGAGTTTGGTCGACTTGGAATTAGTGAAGGCGGAGGAGTTGCTGGGGATTGAGGTGGAGCTGCCGTCAAAGGTGGTTTATTTGATTTTAAACTGGTCAATTGTTCCATAGGGCTTTTGATATTTCTTCTAGTACAAAGTGCAGCACTTCCGGATGTTAAAGGTGGGGCTGACGCGGCTGTTGATGCCATTAACGTCTCAAAACCTATTCTTTCAAGAGTTTCCACAAGACGAATTCCCGAAAGCGCCTAGAAAGAGAAAGAACAATTTATTATTTGACGAAGTATTTTCTTAACTTAGAAGAAAATAATGCAAATTAAAATATAGGGTAAGAGAAAGTAATAAAAGTGTTTTAAATACTAATAATAAATAGTTAAGTATTTATTATCAATTTAGAAACTACTAAAAAAATTTTTTTTAATTAAATAAAGATGTACCTTCATCCTCTTCTTAAAATTTTATAATACCGAGTAAATTATGAACCAATTAACAAACAATTTTTTTTATTTATGAATTTTTTGTCTTTGCTCCATGTTTCAAAAATAATAATCCGTTTTTCTCAAAAGACGTAAAGAATATAATGCCAATATTTGAAGAAAGTACTATTAAATGAAATATTTTATAATTAATAATAATAAGATAAAAAATTTTTAAAGATATTTGAAGCTTTTTTTATAATTAAATTTTTTTTTTTTTTTTCAATATTTTCAAAAAATAAAACTTTATTAATTCTTACTTCATTAAAATTGATATTTAACAAAAAGAGTTCTTTCTAATTATTATTAGGAGAATTTTAATTATAGACCACATTTTTGTATTAAATATTTATTAAAAATATATAAATACTGTACAACATTTCGACTGCTTATTCTGCAGCCGTTATCAAGTACTGTGCACTTGCTCCGACTCAAGTGAACCAAAGCAAGTGCACTTGCTCCGACTCAAGTGAACCAAACAAGTGCACAGTACTTGATAACGGCTGCAGAATAAGCAGTGGAAACGTTGTACAGTATTTATATAATTTTAATAAATATTTAATATAAAAATGTGGTCTATAATTAAAAATTGTCCTAATAATAATATTTCAAACCACAAAAGCTTTAATAAACACATTCTTTCTAATTTTTTTTAAATTGAATTAATCTTCATATATACAAGGGGTGATCAAATGAAAAGGTACGAAACGACACGGTGGGTTGAAATGTAGACTTTATTCAAAATAGACACCATAGGCCTGAGCACAATGATCCCACTGATGAACAAGCCGCAGGATTCCTTGTTCCCAGAATTTGTGTCCGTGACGAGACCCAGACCACACCCTCCGTCAGCAGCCCATGTCTTTTGTTCTTGATGGACCTGCGTAGGCGTTCTTGTGTCTCACAGTACACATCGGAGTTAATGGTTTTTCTGTGCTCGAGGAATTCCAGAAGTAGCGGACCTTGAACGCATCATTTGGACGCCGCTTTTGATAAGAGCCACTGCTCTCTCCTGCTCCGATCCCCGTCATTGACAATCGCATCCCAAGATGTCTAGCTACGTTCTCCCATTGCGGAATATGCAAATATTTAACTGTTACGTTTTTACGTCGTTTCGTACCGGTACCTTTTCATTTGATCACCCCTTGTATTTATTAAAATTTTAAAATTTTTTTGAATGAATTTTAGTTTTATTTCTTTCTTAAAAATAAATACCTAGCCTGGAGTGGTTGGGAAGTTATTTGCGTATGTTATTTGCGAACGGTTATAAGACTTTTGAAATCAGTAATTTTGAAATTAGATTTTGAATTTTTTCAAAATATCTGGATTTTTTTTATATTAAAATCGTTGATGAATTAAGATGAAAATATATATATCCTTTCTTTCCGAACGAGAGAGTGCATATTTTGCCCGTTTTGTTGCCCTGTGTTTCGCTTTACGTTCGGCTGCTGTTTCAGCATCTAAAAGTTCGTCGAAATAAATCAGTGCCCAGTGAAAGCAAACCGGGAACCGATTACAGATGAGGGTGTCATTGATGTTGATTCAAAGTTCTTCCTGGCGGAGGTGATCCTGGCGGTGTGCGATCAGGGCTATTACATGGAGTTGCAGAAGGCTCAAAAATCTAAAAACACAATAAAAATATTTTTAAAGATTAAACTAATAATTAGTTTCTTATTAACTAAACAAGTAATTCAGATAAAAAAATAGGCAAAGTTCAAAGTTTCAAAACCCTAAATTTGC